>WEIV01018691.1:7420-23298 GCA_013390005.1 Calyptomena viridis | reverse complement strand
AAAAAGCAAAAAGTAAAAAAGCAGGTAACCAGAACTGAGTGGTGTGTAGATTATAGTTCCTGAAGTGTTTACCTGACCTTCTGATGAAAAATAATCAATCTCTTGTCAAAATTGTATGTAATGTACTACCTGGATTTCAAAATAACACTATATGCTGATTTTGGAAGGTACAAATCAATTTAATAATAGTGTAAAATAATTATAACAACTCTGGTGAATGTCTTGAAACCCCTCTGGACAGCTTTATAAATGAACTCTATTCAATATGTAATAGTGTTATAAAATGAGTTGGAATTCGTAATGAACAGTACACAAAACAATGAGGAAGTCTTGTTATGTTTTCATATATTTGATGCTAGGCCCTCAACATGTTTCAATACAGTTCCATGTACACAAGAACAAACTGGGGAAAAAGTGTGGTGTTGTTTAACACAGATATGAATAAAGTGGGACACGGGAAGTAACACAGAGAGTAATTACAGTCTTTCTTACTTTTCCTAATGTTAGAAAATAAAAGAAGCAAAAAATGAAAAAATATATAAATCATGGAAAGAGATTAGGTGTACCAAAGTTAATTGGTAGAGTTTACTGACTTGAGATAAATCTGACAACAAAAGCTTCCCATATAGCATTGTAAGTGGGTTTGATGCTGATACAAATAACAGGAATACCCATATTTAGATTAGATTGAAAACTAAGTCAATTAGAAATTGAAATCCTTGTGTTTCAGATCATAGGACAATGATGAGAACAGAAATTACAATAGTCTAAAGACAAGTTTTGTTGTTAGAGTTTCCTGCATTAATTTTAACATTCCAAACTTTGTGCTGTCAAAGACGCTGGACAGATGAGAGGTTTGGTTCAGTATGCCAGTTTCTCTGTTCCTAGATACATGCACAGCAAAGTACAATGTCCTTTTAAAGCAAAGATTTCTGACACTTTTGCACCTTAGCCTTCTTTCAGAAACTTGGTGATATTCTGTGCTCCACCGAATGTCCTTTTCACCCTTTGCTTCCCTGCATCTCAATTATGGAGCCAGTGGGCACCTGGGCTGCACACCCTCTCAGGTGCTGCAGTGTACAGTTTAAAACTTGCTGAGACAGTTACTGTAGGGAAGTTAGAGAAACAGTATTTGTAATCCTGCTGAAAGCTGGGATTATAGTAGTATAAAACCTGGCTAAATTAGATGAAAATCAGGCTTGGGGTTTATTCAAAGTATTCTCTTACCAATTTTATTTTTAATTTTATGGTAGGTATGTTTAGAATCCAGTCAGCAGCAAAGAAACCCACTAATTGCTCATTAAGAAATGCTCTGTAATTTCTTTGTTAGCTTTGCAGTTTTGCAGCAATTGGAATAGCTGAACTATCATTCTCAAGATTAAAAACAGTGGTCTCATAGCACTACATAAACCCTTCAGAGAATGAAGTATTCCTCCTTTTAAAAATCTTCTTCTACTGACAATAAAGTCTATTTTATACCTAGCTGTAAGAAAATAAATCTTTGATCTGCTAATAAAGTTCTATCTCTCACAGCTCTAGTATGCTGGTAACAAGAATTTTCTTCCTCTCTGTTAATAGACTGAAGACATTAAAGAGATAGCCCGGAAGACACAAGCCCTGCCGAAGGTGAACACTAAAAGGCAACGAATCGTAGTCTTTACCCAGGGGAAAGATGACACTGTAATGGCTACAGGTATATTTTTCAAATCTCCTTTGTTGCTCACAGTAAATATTCCAGTTAAACACTTACAAATTGTGGTTTTAAAAATTTTAACTGTTAAATGGTAGTCAGAGCATTTGCCTTTTGATGTTAGTCCGTATTTCTCATTTTTATGCTTTTAATTGTTCTAAGATTCTGAATGTTAAAAGTTAATATTTCTCAAGAATGCCTGAGAATTTAGTTCTGCACATCTTAAGTTCTTTTTTTATAATATAGATCTAAAATATTGATCCAGTTGGTTTTACTCAGATTTTTATGACTTGAGATTTTATCTGTGTAGCCATCTTTGCTACAAACAAGAATACACTATGCCTGCTGAGAACAGCTGTGCAACAGTGTAGTATATTTAAACATTTGTGAAGAGGAGGAAGTGAAATCCAGTACTAAGTGAATTTCAAGGCTTTTTTGCTTTGAGCAGAAAGTCTCACTTTAGCTTTTCTGTCGTCTGCTCTTCAGTTCTCAAAGGAGTATGTGGGAAACAGGTATTATAGCAGGGATACCAGTAGTTTCTGGTGTCTAAATTGATGATGTACAACGCACAGATTTAAGCATTATAAACATGACTGCCTACCTTTTGACAGTATCTTTAATTCTGTCCACCTATGCTTCTAGACTAAATAAAGCTATTAAAAACATGCGCTGTGGCAAGCCATTTTAGTAGTTCATTCCTTCACAAGGTAACTTATTAGTCAGGGCTGAATTCCTCCTTTGAAAATCAGGTGAAGTTGAGGAAGCTTTGCACCTGAGGGACCGGTGCTTACTCATACAATATTTGCCTCGAAATCAGAATTGGCTTCAGACTGTGGCTGCAGGGCTAGGCATTAAGTAGGTATGTCATTGCTATATAGATCATTCCTAGCAGCAGTTTGAATGATTTCTCCAATAGTTTGCTGCTTCCCCTATTTTGTTAGCTACAAACTGTTTTAAAGGAAATAGAAACCAGTCATTGAGAGTTGGGTATGTGTATCTCACTGAATGATGATGGAAGTGTTCCTTCCAGAAAGTTACTGCATAACATGAATGGCCCATATGGAGGCACTCCACTTGAGTATTTTACAGTTGGCTGAAAAATAGCAGTATAAAATTGTTTTTATACATGAGATAGTAATAATGTAGTAAACCTAAATCTTATATGTAACCCTCCTGTGCTCTTATTTAATTTTCACCGAGTACTTTTTTTATTCTTCAAACTGGAGTTGTTAACAAATCCATTAATCCCTTCTTTGATATTTTTACAACTGGGAGCTTATTTGAGGACTGACACTTGCTGATCTTAGCTGTTTGTTCACTATGAAATGAACTTAAATTAGAGAATGCACTTCATATGCATGATAAATGCAAGATGGATAGAGAGTGTATGCAGAGGTGTCAGCTACAAAAGCAAACATGATAAATGTTAAGGCAGTTTTGAGCCATGGGATAAGCTATTCAGCGCACAAGCGTAGCTGAATCTCTTTGCTATGTTGTTATTCATGGCAGCCAAATAAATGTCAATAATAAAAGAGAATTAAAGATTTTCATTTCCCAGAGGCAGTCCTCTAATACAGCTTGATCTTTCATTTCATTTGTAATTCGTTCTCATGTCAGGATGCAATCATTTGCCAAGCTCTGTGTGTCATGTTAAGTCATTTAATAATGATTAAGAACATAAAAATGTTTGGCCTGTGGGGCAATTCTCGAAAGAGATACCGATTTGTTATTGTTTTCCCCCTTTTCCCTTCTTTTGGTGCAGACCATCTTTTTCCCACCTCCTCACATTAAAATAATAATGAAAAAAGGAAAATATGTCTCTTGATTTAGCATATGATGGTGCCACAGAATGGCATGGAGTGCTGCTAACACACTTATTTCAGAACTAACTTGGTCTAGATTTCAAACCTGAAGTGGAAAGTGTAAAAGTTTCTAAATGATCTTTGGAAGAACTAGTGCATTTAGGAGTTACCAGTATAAAATAATTTCTTTTTTCTAATGCACAGGAGTATGTTTTTTGAAAAAGCAGGCTGTGTGTAGTTGTTTAGCCTCCCTTTCTGAGGAAACAGTAAAGCCTCAAAGAGTTTGTGCCTAGATTAAAGTAGTACTTGCAGTCAGCTGTGAATTTGAACAAGCTTGTTCATACCTTCTGCTTTATATTTTGTCTAGGTTAATAATAAGAAGAACATGTTTATTATGTTGAACAACATGTTTATGCAGAGAGACTTTGACAAATTGCAGAGCGTTCTCTACAAATTGGAGAGATGGGCAATCACCAACCATAGGAAGTTTACCAAGGGCAAGTGCCAGATGCTGCACCTTGTCGGGGCAACCCTGGCTGTGTGCAAAGACTTGGGAATGAGACGCTGGAGAGCAGCCCTGCAGAAAGGGACCTGGGGGTCCTGGTCAATGGCAGGTTGAATATGAGTCAGCAGTGCTCTGGAAGCCAGGAGGGACAACTGTGTCCTGGGGGGCCAGCCAGTCGAGGGAGAGGATTGTCCTGCTCTGCTCTGCACTGGTGCAGCCTCAATGAAGTCCTCTGTGGAGTTTTGGGCACCAGAACATAAAAAAGATTTTAAGCTATTAAAACAGCTTGGTGTCCAAATTAGGGCCACAAGGATGATAAAGGGTCTGGAGGGGAAGCTGTATGAGGAGCAGCTGTTGTCACTTGATCTATTCAGCCTGGAGAAGATGAGACTGCTAGTCTAAGATGTTTGTAGAGGGGCAAGTACTGATCTCCTCACTCTCTTGAGCAGTGACAGGACTCGATGAAATGGCATGAAGCTGAGAAAGGGGAGATTTAGGTTAGATACCCAGAAACTCACCCAGAGTGTCGTTGAGCACTGGAACAGGCTCCCCAGGGAAGCAGTCACAGCACCACGCCTGTCTGAGTTCAAGAAGCATTTGGACAATGCTCTCAGGCACATGGTGTGACTCTTGGGGGTGTCCTACATAGAGTCAGGACTTGGACTTGACAATCCAGATCAGTCTCTTCCAGCTCAGGATATTCTATAATTTTATGATTATTTGGAGGACATTTCCATCTGTAGTGACTCACCCAGATGGGATTGGTATTCAGGCAAAGGACTCTACTCTTTCTTCCCTTCTTCTACTGCCTTTGACCATTCTTCATTAGCTGTTGGGCAAATCATATATTCCAATGGTGTTAGTTTACATATGAAAGAGCACAGGAAGGCATTGGAGCTTAGAGGTGGGAGAGGAGATTAAAAGACTCCAAGGTGAATTTGGCCTTTGTGAATTTTCTACCTTTTTTTCTTCCTCTCCTTCCCCATTTTCCCCATGGAAAAGTCTCTGCTCTCTGGCAGCAGTGCAGAGCAGCGTTACTGTGAGCCATGGGAGTAGAAGGGACTGGCTTGGATCAGGCTGTACTCCATGGAGAGACACAGCTGGATGGCCACCCCCATTCTCCTTTGCCTTCCTCCTGCCCAGGCATGGCAAGATGAGATAGGCAACATGGAGGTTGTGAGAACATCCTTAACAGAGCTCTGTTTGCTCTGTCAAAGCCTCTGCAGACTGTCTGGGACAAGGCACCCATGGGGCTGGGTTATGAGAGAAGTGGTGCACCTCTTTGATGAATTATGTGTAGGTTGGATGAAGACCAGGTAATGAAAATAATGAGGATATATACTTTGATACAGCTCTGGCTGGAAGGACAGGAAATAAGATTATTAAAAGGAGTTATTGCAGATTGCCAGCTCATTCATGAAAGAGCTCAGAATTATACATGCTGGAAATTTGACATGGACTGTCTTTGGGTCTGGGGGAAGGTGTGTATGATGTGGAGAAGGCCAGATACAGCTAGTCACTACATGTGGAAGGAACTGTGTCAACAGTTGTTATTCCTGGATGTTCCAGAGAATGGAAGTATCAACAGGTATTTGAGGAGCAGAGCATAGGACAGAAAGGCACAGTTTACTATCAAAAGGAAAAATTGGCTAAACAGTTCCAAGAATATAGCTCCTGTTGCAGATGAGAGAGAGAGCTCAGACTGAGAGAGCTAAAACATCTTCCTCCTAAAATCTGGCCCAGCTGTACTGCAAAGATGTTTAGTCATTGTATGAATTGTTGCAATTTACACAAAAATGTTTTAATGCTCACCAGAAACATGGGTGGCTCACCTCAAACAGACCATGAGCTGTAGGCACTTGGGAATGGATTGACAGGCAACTTAGAGGTCCATGCAGCTGGAGCAGATCATGGAAACAGTGAGAAGCAGTAACTGCATCAGCAGTCTCAATCTAAGCCATTCCCATTTGTCAGTCCACTTTCTTTGGCTGTCTGAATTATTTGTGTTTTCAGAGGAAAAATTCCTCTGTCTTTATCATGGAGCACACTGGGTCTTTCTGCTGTCTGTTCATATCTGCTCCGTCACAGTACTCCAGCCCCAAGGCCCCTTTTCTCTCCCCTTCCTTCCTGTTCTCTGTCAGTAGGAATAATTGCAAGGAAGAGGCAAGCTCACATTCAAGCTGAGTGTGATCAGTGTGTTTTAGAGGCAAGGAAAGGAGTGTTTAGGATTGGCACTCAGGAGCTTTGACAGATAAAGTGTTGGCTGAATTAACCATCAGCTTCTAATAAGACTCTACAGAGCTCGGGCAAATGACATGGAATCATAGACTGGTTTGGAAGGAACCTTTAAAGGTCATCTAGTCCAACCCACTCACAATGAGCAGGGACATCTTCAACTTGAGCAGGTTGCTCAAAGTCCTGTCCAGCCTGACCTTGAATGTTTTCAGGGAGTATCTGCAACTTCTTTGGGCAACCAGAGTTGCATTTTTCGATAATGTCAAATTTTATTTTTCTACTGAAAACCTTGAAGGCTTTAGACCTTCATAGTGACCTTAAGAATGAGCATTGACAAAAACATTGTAATTTTCTCTAGTAGTGGTCCCTAACATGGCTGAATTTTGATAAAACTTTTAGAAAAAAGCAGCCTATGAGAGACACTTGTGATGGAGCATTTCAGTACAGAGGATCATGCTTTGGGAAAGGGACAAGTAACTGAAAATGGGAGGTATGGACTTGCTTATTGGAAAAGTCTATTTGAGGAACAGTATTGGGTTAGTTCCTTGTGTGGATGGTGTTCATCCATACTGGGAATTACTTAGCTATCAAGACTCCGATCCCACTACCACAGCCTTGTTTCATCATATCACTCTTCCCAGGCCTCAGGTTCTGGATTTGACTGAGGTTTGAGATTTGACTAAGCTTATGGGATACATTTTGTGTTTCAATACTTTTTTCTGTAACCACAAGAAATACGTAAGTGGAGAGAGCAGGGGAGTTAATGAACACATGCAATCTCCTGGTTTCAGCAGCTGGAGCATTTAAGAAATGCACAAAAACTCAAAAGCTCTGGCAGGAACATATATGTCATATCTATATGTGTGCTATAACATTTGTCAGAATCAAAAGCTGTGAAAGCTATCCCTTTTACAGAGTGGCTCATAATTTTAAACAAATTACTTTTAGTCATTTACTTATATGTTTTATGACTGGTCTTGGCCCAAAGGGAAATCTTCAGAAAGTCTGAGCAAAATCAGTTCAGCAATGGAAAAGCATGCTTTTATATTGAAATATTTGCATAATTCAAGAACAGCTGAAGCTACAAACTTTAAACTTGGCTCGTTTTATAGCTTTAATAGAGGAAAGAAAAACAATCCAAAATTAAAGAAAACCACTTCAGCATTTTTCAAGTTATGAATGATGAAATCTGACATGTTCAGGGATGAACACAGTATTTTCCATTCTTTTTTCCTTACAATGTTTGCAGTATCACCTCTATTTAAGGGCATGTTTGTAATAACCTCATTTATTAGAATATGGCAGTAAAAATGGATTTTTATGAAGACTCAAGCATTAAAGCCAGCATAGGTAGGGCTTACTATCACTTATATCTTCATTTTTGGGGACACATTACTTGAGGGAGTTCAGGGAATCTATTAGCAGTGCTGGCAAATGCGGTAATAAGACAGAGGTTCATCTTAAAAATTTATTAGTGCACCTACCACATGGTACATGCAGAAGGAGTTTTGTGAATTTCTATGTGTTATTATTGTTACTTTATCTATTCCATAAATTAAACAGCATGTGCAGTGTAGGCAAGTTAATATGTCCCAGTAAAAGTTGCATCAGTCATACAACTTGGTCCAAACAAAGGTCAGTAGGTTTTCTTTGTCAGGTTGTGGGGCAATCATAGACCAGCATGTTACCTTGTAAGCCTATCTATAAAACATAGAAGTATTTATTACTATTGACACTGCTGACATTTTATGGTTGGTCTATTTGCAGCTTCTCTTTCCATGTGTTACTGAGTATTGTGTGTTCTTCTCTAACAAGCAGGAAAAGGGGTTATTTTTTCCTTACAGCTTTTATGCTTAGCCTTCCAGACAGAAAAACCTTGAGTAGCTCTTTTTTCATCACCTAGGCTTCATGTGCATTTACACAAACAAGAGTAGTGTCTTGGACCTGGGGAAATAGTAATTGAGTTTTATTACTATGAACTCTCTTTTTTTACACGATTACACACTTTCACTCTTCCCTATCTGTTTATTCCCTATCTCTTTGTTCACAAATAGAAAGAAAAGTTTCAAAACCAAAAGTGGATTTAGAAAAAAAAGGAAATTTTAGTCCCCTAATGTCATAACAAATGAGTCAGAAAGCCCAAAAGAATTAGTTTATTTTTGTCTTACAAAACCACAAAATCTAAGCTAATAATGAACATTTGTTGATAGGGATTAATGAATAGCAAAGCTGGTAATACCTTTTTGTAACTGAGACCATTCATGCTTTCATACTCTGTGGAGTGGAGGACTGAGCGTTTTATTAGAGTGCTGAAACACATTATTAAAAGCTAAATTCCTGGACACAGGTATCTTGACTGGACTTAAAAGTATCAACTCTATTAACTGTTGCATCTCAAAGAATGCATATAAACATATGTAAATAGATACGTGTGTGTGTTGCAGTAATTTCATATTGATTTAAGAAAAGGATGTCTTTTCTAGTCTACAGCATTAACACATCAGTTTAGCCCAGAAATTGAGAGTGAAACTGGGAAATCCTCTTTTCATGTATAGTCACTAGTAGTAAGGAATATTCAAGGCAAAACTATGCCTCTTATTAAACTTAGCTCAAATTTCAAGTAGTACAATGAATTTACTGGCATTCTGAGGAAAAATTACCCCTTTGAGCTGTGGAAAAATGCATGATTTTTGAAGGACAATAAAGTCTTTAGGACTGGGCAGTATTTGCTCTTGCATAGAGAATTTCTGTATTTGTTTCTCAGATACAAATACATTTATTTAGGACATCAGTTTCTATACTGTAATTCTAAAAAGTATTCTTGAAGATACAACTGTTAGTAGACAAATCCATTGCTTAGGTAGTAGAAATTATATGATGTTGGAGTGACAGCATAGAGTGAGAGAGTGGGAGCAAGACTGAGGTCTGTCTAACCTGGTGTTTCCAACAGTGTAACAATGTAAAGCAGCAGTAAAAGAGGATAAAACCAGAGCAGATCTATAGTAATGGTTCCGTGTTACACTCTCCTAGATTCCAGCAAAATGTAGCTTGGAAATTTGTGAACTAGAGATGTTGTCTTTGCTTAATAGGCCAAAATAGGATTTTATCATGCATAACATTTTGTGATAATGAGTGTCACAGACTCTGTGTTATGTAAAGAAATTCATTCCCTTAATTGTTTCGATTCAGACATTTAAGAATATTCCTGGTTATCTTCAGCTGCTTGTATTGCACAGCCAGTCCATAATCATTCCATGTACAATGTCTTTTTACTTTTGATTTTGTAAATCACTTGCTTATCTACCCTGCACTAGTCTTTTTTTCCAGACTCTTTTTCTATTCTGTTTACTTGCTCTGTATTTGATCCATAATTCTTACACCCTGAGCCACCCTTCACTGCAGCTTTTTTCAGGTCTGTTTACTCTTTGTGAATAGGGGACCAGAATGTTCAGCTTGCAAGTGCCTGAGAAATTTACAAAGTGGTTTAATTTTGTTGTTTCCTTTATTCTGTATTTCTTTCTTAATAATTCCTAACATTTTATTTGCTTTTCTGGTTGCCACTAATGATTGATCTTACATTTTCTTAGAATTACCTGTTGTAACATTAAATTTTCTTTATGGTGTGGTAATACATGGTTTAGAGCCCATCATTGTGTATTTAAAGCTAGAATTGTTTTTAAATGGGCACCTTTTTTACATTGATTGACAAAGAATTCTATAGCCCATTAATGTTAGACACTTTTACTGTTCTTCACACTCAACTTTTGTTTCTACTATCTCTAGTGAATCTAAATGTCTCACATGAAGATGGCACATAATGCATTGGAAAGCTCCCCTCAGAAATATTGTATATAGCCTGAAGGGCTACCTCATAGCAGGTGCACACAGTTAACACTGAAACTGGACTTAGGCGGGGAGATTTTGGTAAGGCCACCTCTGGAACCACTCTGGGCCTATCTTGCCTTACTCTTGAGAGCAAAATTGAATAAATTCATTATAAGATAGTGATTCACATGCCATTAAATCCCAAATGGACATTCTTGTTCAGGAAAGATACTGTTACTCAGTTAAAGTATCCACACAGAATTAATTAATCATAAATTTCTGGTGTCTCCTGTATACGTGGCAGTAATACTTTAAAACTGGTATCATTTTACTGGTGACCTGAGTGAGTTGTGATATGTCTGTACAGAAAACATTACATCAGTACATTATTATTTTGTTTGCTCAAACCATGAAGCAACAGAATTACCTACCAGAAATCCTGAAAAGAGAGAAGGGTAGTATTTAAGCCTTATGGTTACCAAGGCAGGCCCCTACTGTTCTGGGCAGTCATGGAAGAAATGAAGGTTCACCTTACTCATTCTATAAATATGTAGGTCTCAGAGCACACGACACTGAGACTTGGGTTCCTGGCAATTTTAAACTGATAGAAAAATCAGAAATCAGTGGCTCTTCCTAGGACACATTTCCATCACCTCCTTTTCCCCAACCCTGCCAGCACTTCTCCACCCATATGGGGCAGTTCAGCAGCCTGCACAGACTGGCAGAAACCTGCCCTGTTGAGGTGTGGAGTGCTCTGGAGCAGCTCCTTGCAGGGTCCGGGTGCCAGCGTGGGAGGAGAGCATGCAGCGTTTGCCATAGACGGAGACAGGGATGAGCCTGTAGTAGCTGAAGTTGCTGTGGAGCCTCACTTTGAGTCATAAAACACAGTATTTTGTTTTGAACTTCCATCTAGCAACAAAAAATATAGTTCCAAAGGTGGAACAAAAGTTGCTTCAGCATCAGCTGGTAATACTGTAGAACGATGTCTGCAAAGAAAAGAGCAAAGAATGAGGGGACAGAGACAAGGATATACTATTTGAAGGGAAACAATCTCTTTAACACATCATATGCTGAAAACCACCAATGTTATCATAGAACTCCATTACAAGAATGGTGAGACAGGAGAATTGGTAATTCAGTAATTGGGAAGCACCAGAACTAATGACAGCCTTCCAAATTTAATTTGTGATTTTCACATATGCATCTAATCAATGCAACTTTGTCAAGGTTATCCCTGTTTTCTGAAAATGACACCTACTCCTCTCCATGTACACCAAACAGGGAATTCTGGTGACTTTCAGTTTTTCGGAGACTGTTTCTACAGCTACAGTGTTATGTCAGTCTAAATATATCTTTCTGACTTTTTGAACAAACTGGAGAAAATCCAAAGCTACAGTATTCTGCTTCATAGAAAATAATAATCCTGTAAACTTTTAATTAAATTTATGCTTGAAGTTTAAAGTTCACTATTTTCCTTTTCTGTACACTCATTCTATGTTGCTGCAATATTCAGCACTGGACGCTACCCGTTTCTCCTTAAAAGCATATGCTTTAATGAGTTGAAATCTGAAACCTGTGCTTTAAAGCTTTACAGTGCATAGGCTTCTCACCTCCCAACACTTGAGGTCAAATCATACTAACAGGGTGGCTATTTCATGAAATTAATCAAATACTATTTTTTTTACCAATAATTTTTAAGAAATAGATTTTCTCTGTATCCTAATTTGGTGTGATTATTTTTTTCATTGTAAGAAATTAAATATATGGCTTGCTCAGCAGGTTTCATTATAGATCAATAATTTGTTGGCTTAACTTTTTTTTTTCCTGCGGAGATGGGGGAAGATCAATGTCTGTAGTGCCCTAGGTCATGATCAATACCTTTAATAAAACTTGCTTTTTTTTTTTCCTCTTTTTTTTTTTTTTGCCTTTGTACCTTTGTATGGCTTTGCTTTTATTAATGAGCTTTTCCTTTAGTTTCAGACCATTAATGGTTTTCAGATAATGTCATACTGCTCAAGGTCAAGGCCAGTTTGAACTTAAAACTCTACCTATCAGTGTTTAAATCTATTGGATGGGCTTAGATATGTTAGAAGACATAAGAGTTTGAATCAGTGCTTTCCGGAGACTCAAAAGAAAACAAAATCTCAACCTTTCAGGAGGATGGCACATTCAGGCTTTTTTTACATTTCCTTCTTAAATATCAGTTGTCTTATTTATGGATCTCATACTGGCATTAACAACATGGGTAACTCCTATGGCCTTGACTGCTCTTCAATTAAAGATATTAAATGCTCCATATGGACTTACATAATGGTATATTGTTCATTTTGCAAAACCAGTTTGAAATAAGATACCATCCTTTTTGTTTATTCCTGAAACTCTGGATGGGAAGGTAGCAGATTATCAAAGTGTGTGTTATCAGATGGAGTGCTTGAGAGAATGCAATGGTTTTGTCTCTGAGGCTCACCCCAGTGTCTTTTGAAATCAATGGCAAGATCTCATTAACTTCATTGGATATCGATTATGGTCATGGAGAACCTAAAACATTCATGAATATTAATGAGTTACCATGTGTCTTTTTGTGTGCCGTACCTTGTCTGGAATCAGTGATTCAATTTTTGGAGTCTACCTGGAGGTTATAGAAAAAGCAAACTTCATATAAAAGACTGAAAGATTGATAACACATTTTACCTGGAGGTGTCTTCTTTGTTGTATGATACAAGTGAGGGGCATAAAGAGCTGCATCCTTTGACCACTGGCACCTAGGCAGATTATTTTCTGTAGGAGATCTTTTTTCCCCATTATTTTGGCAGTGTTAGCCTGGTTTTAAGTAGGCAGCAGTTCACTTCATAACAAATCATCACAGAGGAGTCTGAACAGCAGAATCTGTACTCAGAAGGTGCCCTACAGACTCTGGTAGCCTATCATCTTTAATTTAGAGATTTTATTTCCCATCTTGTGATTACAGTCGAATGAACATTGTAGAGAAGTTTAAATTGTAGCTATCCATGTCATGCTTGTGCCATAAATGATGTAACTTATGTTTTCAAGTCTCTAATCTTCACCTGCTCAAATAGTCCCTATAAAATAATTGCACAGAATGGAAGGAGAGTAAAATGTGGGTATGTATGGTGTCCCTGGATGAAAATTAGCTGCAGGAACTGACCCTTTGATTAGAACCTTCTCTGCTGTAATGAGCAATTGCAGGCAGTGAAAGTTGTGGGAAATAGGTGGCTGAATGGAAGACAAATCCTTAGCTCCAGGAGAGAAAGAGCAGAGATCCTGGCTAGTGGAAAAAGCAGACAAAGGGGAGGTTTGCGTGAGTCCTTCCTTTTCTGACTTTGAGGATTTTGTGTAAGTTGACAAATACCTAGAATTAACATTGGGGCTGGGAGAGGTTAATTGGAGTGTTAATTGTCTGAAAGTGGAATTTTGAGATTTTGTGACTGGTTTGGCTCAGTGATTTCCACAGTAGGTTTTATAGATAATGCAAAGTGGAAAGTGTTTAAATGTCATATCTGAAAAGTAGGCTGTGCGTGTCAGTCTGGTACCAGTGACCTGGCCTTGATACACCTGGGCATAATATAGAATAATAAGTAGTATTTAAGATACAAACTTCTGGATACTGCAAAAATAATGTTTATGTAGTTGATCCCATGTGAATGAAAGTAGGCTCTGGCTTAGTTTCCCCTTAGTTCTTTTCTTTATTATGAATAATAAAGTCAGTAAAGTAAGCAGACCTGGCATAGAGTATATACAGACAGCAGATTAGTGAATAGAGTAAACATAGACTATTTTTATATTGTTATGTTTTGGCTATAACTGCTGAATAATATATAATAGCATTTGTTCAAAAAGAATACGGAGTCCTCTGAAACCAGATATAAAGTTTGGGAGGCTGCTTACAGTGATTTGCTCTAGTCTGCTACCCTGTACCCCCCACTGCTCTCCTAATCTGTCCTTATTCTTCTGCCTGCCCCAGTGATTAGCAGTCAAAACTAAATCAGAGAAGAGTCTATGGAACCAAATATTTATGTCCCTTGTAATGTGACACTGTGATATTGTACTGTGAACCTGAAAAGATGCCAGGCCATGCGTTGTGGCTGTTAGCAATTGATCTCAAATGGAACTGCAGAACTCTACTCCAAATTGTTGGCTTTATAAATTTGATGATATCTACATTTCCTGATAGAATATAAAACTACAATAAACCGTGCATGCCCTCTCTTCCCTCCACACCTGTCCAATTGCAGAAGCTGTTTGTACAGTACATTGTTGTCGCTGACAACTGAATAAGAATTTTTTAGGAGCAGTTGGCTATCAAGTAATGGCAAATTTAAAGGTTATGCAAATTGTGCCAGTACAGCCCAGCTTGTTTCAGACCTCTTTTCTCTATTATCATATCAATTGAGTCAGCTCATAGTAGACAAAGCAAGGTTATGGGAACCACCTAGAGCATCATGCACCATTAAACCTCAATGCAGCATACATGAACATCTGCAACAACGATCTTATTAACAGAGGGTATAACGGAAGGCAATAAACAGCATTCTTAGTCACCTAATTGTAAAAAACTTAATAACCTAACACTTGTGTTATTTATCAACAGCAAGTTGGTCAAAAATTATGCAATTGTGGTGGATTAAATTACAATACCTATTGCCCAATGTAAATTGCTATAAAATTATGAAAATCCAGTTGTAAGCAGTTAAACACTTTAGTTAGTAGAGTGCCAAAAATGCAATCTTCTTTTTATCTCTGGCACATCATGCAATATCAGTATCTGCTTTTTCTACTGACATTTTTATATTTGGCTAAAACCAAATATACAAAATCTAAGGATTGATTTTAGATTTTATGCTTAACTAGATAGTTTGAACATTTCAAGAATGAAGGCACTGTTGTTTTGTTGGGAAAAGTAGAATACAGAAAACATAAAATGGCCTTTCAGAACATGTTTGGAGGAACAAAGTAAATTCTGGAGGAGTCACAGCACTGGTCTAGAAGATGAGAGCATGTGAAGCTGTGATCTCAAATGGCTTAGGGAAATGAATACAGAAATTAAAAGATGTTGAAAGTCAATAACAAAGAGAAATGAGACTTGGTTCTTCAAGGCCGAGCCAAACTTCTAGGGATAGGCTAGGGTTGAAGCACACCCTTTGCTGTAATCAGATACATTGGTGGTGAGTGACAGCCCTCCTCTCCACGGTGGTGGGGGCACAGGTGGATTTACTGGGTTAACAGGGATCCAGAGAGCTGCTTGTGAAAGCATGATGGGACTACTCTTCCCATTTACCCTGGATGTGCAAATGTACAGAGATTTAAGACTAAAACCAGAAAAAAGAAATAAGACTGGATGAATAAGCCAACACAGGCTCAAAGGTCAAGTTTGACAAGTGCATTCTGCAGGAAAACCTGCTCCAAACATTGGTCTGCTCCCAGGCAGCTTTGTTCCTTCATGGCACCGTCTGCTCCCAACTCTGTTGCCACCAAGTAGCAGGGATCAGGTTAGATTTGTATTTATATGGAAAAAGAATGAAGCTTTCTAAGTCTTTGTTGGCATAAAAATCCAAATTCAGGCTCCAAGCAGCCTCTGGGTCACCAGTAGACACTTAGTCATTGCTTTAATCAGCAAGAGGCAAGAGGCAACGGAGAAGGATGGGCTGAAAGAAGGAGAGTGATTGGACAGTAAGCAGCAAAGATGAGTAGAAGCTTGAAACAAGTGTGCATTTGGCAAGTTGAGAGCTGCAGGAGTTAATTTTGTTTCCCTAAAAAACAGGAAGTTTTTCTCCAAAAATGTTAAATTGAAAGCCTCTTTTTT
>WEIV01018684.1:7499-24781 GCA_013390005.1 Calyptomena viridis | reverse complement strand
CTCCACTGAATATCGCAGCTTGAAATGCAGGATATGCCTGCTAGTTGAATTTTTGCTTAAGAGCACAGTACAGTGTTACCATGTGTTCAGTGTGAGCAATCATTAGATGAGACATGACAGACTGCTCAGTCATTCAGCCAGAGGTATTAAGGGAGCTGAAGATAGCATACTTCAAAAGAAGCTAAAATCCTAGAGTGTCTAAGGCTATCTCTCTATTAACAAAGAAATTTAAATTGAATGAAAAGAAGCTCTAGCATTCAAGTCCATTGGTAACTTCCCTGGTAGTTGAGTTCATTGATGGAAACTACGATCTGCACTCCTATTGTCCTTTTTCAGTCTGGTGAAAAGCCAGGCATCTTCCTTCTGTAGAGAGAAAATATTACTGTTTAGGGGGCCTTGCTTTATTCACTCTGATATGCTCTATTTTTTTTTTTTTTGAGGAAGTTATATACTTTCAGTCAACAGAAAAGCACCCAAAACCCAGGTTTGAAAGTGCAGCTGGAAGGATGGTTTTTGTCCGGAAGGGTGATAAAATTTGAGTGAATCCCAAAGACCTGGTTGTGCTTCCAGGGACAGGCTGAAGCCTGTTTTCACACATCATACAATAAAAATGAAGCAAGTCAATAAAGCAGCCAGTTGGGGAAGGAAGAACAAGGCTTACAAGCATAAGATAATGTGATTTATCAGAGAAGACATGTGAAAAACAGAGTCATCTTTACAAATTAAAAAAAAAATCAGAATGACTGAATATCTGACACATTGTCTTTATTAACAGTATTCCCCAGAAAAAAAACAGTGTGTGGTTTTGTTTTTTCCCCCACATACACATTAGTCAGTTATCTCTTGAGAGGCAAAATACAAATTTCCTTTCATTTCAGGTACTTCCCACATTTACATTACCATAGAAATTATGATTATTGGTTTTCCCCTGACAAAGGCTGATTTATGAATATTTCTAAAGGAACCGAACATTCTTCTTGCCTTGGCAAAAATGTAGCTCTTTCCAATTTCACATTGTTGTCTGCAAATGATTCACAAATACTAGTTTTTCTGCCTGTTCTGGTTAAAAGTAGTTGAATTGAAAAAAATCCTTACTGAACAATTTTAAGCTCCTTTTCAGCTTTTAGCAAGTCTGTGAGCATTTTGTCTAAATGTATTGCTTAAATGCGTTCTCTGGGCACTTCCATCGTTCTTAGGTAGTTAATTCTTATGATTAGGAAATGCTCTTTAATGAATCCACATTTATCTGCCTAGGCAGCAGGGAAATAGAAGTGATTTGGCGAGAATTTTAGAATTACCTGAGTGAGAATTGCTCCATGTACTACTCTCACTAAAACTATGGGACTCCTACAGTTTTTTAGCAAGATATACAGCCTCAGTTTTTATTTCTAAGAATGCTATCTATTCAAAGTAATTGCTTGGACTGAAAAGTTCCTAGCTGAAATGTTTTCATTCAAATCCCTAATTTAATATTTCCTGGCCAAACTCAAGTGAGGTATGCATTTTTGTTGGGTTTGGGATTTTTTTGTATTCTTAGAGTTTTGCATAAATTGCTTATATTTCAATGTTCATTATTCTGTTTGGATTCTGATTTCACACATGGTTTTTTTCTGAAAATCAGTTGCTCAGCTCTGCATAGAGAGTGTTGACAAAAGAAATTTTATTACTGAAGGGAAATAATTTGTTCTCTGACATTTATGTGGTCTTTTTTATTTTTCTCATAAAGCATCATTTCTCACAAGTGTGATATATTTTAACCAACAGTTGATAAAATACTCATGAGAGAGGAAACAGTATTGCTTTTCATGCTCTAGGGTTTTTCACCAAATGGGGAAAAGTAGATTTCCATCAGCCCTCAATACTGGTAAAAGTTTACATAATCTTTGCAAGAATCAGGCTACTCTATGAAAAAATCACAAATACCTAAGCAGAGCTATAGTCATGCTTAAGGTGGCAGTATTGGACACAGACACCATCCAGCTCTAGGAATCTCACTGAAGCTAAAGGTTTTTGATGGAAAGAGCAGTGGTGCATATTAGAGAAAAATGTCCAAATTGGCCTTAAAATGCTGCTAAACTGGAGATCTGACATGGGCTACGTTCTGACTGTGCTGAACTGTAACTGCTTCAGGAGTATTAATAAGGTCAAAGCAGACAGTGTGAGAAACTAATGCATGATCTTCTCCAAAATGCCTTGCCTTGTGGAGGTAGAAACTACTTCACAAGATGTGAAAGGAATTTAATGTGAATTTGATCCTAATTCATACTGGTGATTGATGTTAGAGAAATCAAGTAATGACAATTAAGACAAAGGTGTCTCTAGTGTAAGTATTTGGATCCAGCACACTTCTGTGAGATGAAAATTGAATGGTAAGAGTGGCCACAAGGGTCAGTGGCTATGAAGGATTTCCTTGTGGAAAAAACATGTTCTGTATTGTGAATCCAGTACAAATACATGAGATTAAATACAGTTTTGCTTCTGATTACACTTCTGACAAGGTGTCAGAAGAGAATTCCATGGCAAAGGTGGAAATCAAGTCACCTGTAAAGGAATTTGTCAGAGAAATAAAGTATGAATTTCCCTGGTGGTACCTTTTGTTGCAGTGCACCAGTGTACATTTCTAAGTCTAGTACATATATTAATAGGAAACTTGGTTATTTGACACCTATATTGTCAGTATGGATTCCCAAGGTTCTTAATACCACACAGTGAGCACAGACATAAATTAATCCCTCTGTTGTTCTATGTCAAAGCACTGGAATTTTATTATATATTTCATTAAGGCCAGGATAATGCCAGCCACCGATATTCAGAAAATAGAAAGCATACGTTCAGCTTGGTACAAATGGCAATTTCAGAAAATCATTTTCTTTGGAGGAGAGAAAAACAAAATTATCTTTGTGAATAAGAACAGTTGTTAGGATGAACTAATTTGTGATATATTTGAAAACATGATTAAATGAGCGTTAAGAAATACATGTGACAGCATCATAAAATAGAGATATTCACCACACCTGTAGAAAGTATCCTCCATAAATTCAAATTTTAGTGTGCTTTGGAAAGCACTGCTAAACCTCTGTGCAAAAATCTGCATCTGAACCTGAAAAGTGAATCTACATCAGTGGCCAGATTTGCTTACATGTACAGAGCCATAACAGTTTGCAGAATTTCCGGTTAAAAGGATGTATTGTTATTGTCCTGGTTCCAGCCAGGACAGGGTTAATTTTTGCAGTAGCCAGAAGGGTTATTCTTTACTACCTCATGTCATTGCCAGGGATGAGGAGAAGGGAGTGTCTTCTCCGGAGTCTCTTGTCGTAGCACGGAGGAGGCAGCAGTGGGGTACTGTCTACTGTTGAGGGTGGGGATTCCATGTGAATTGTTCTTTTCTTGCACCCACTCATTAGTATTGTTGTTGTTGCTGTTCGTTTTCTTATCTCATTGCATTTCAAGTAAAGTCTTCCTATCTCAACCTGTGCTCTTTACCTGTTGTGCCTCCAATTCTCCTTTCCAGCCACCCTCAGGGAGAAGGGGAGAGGGAGCAAGCATCTTGTGGTTTGGAGAGTCTCAGTGGGAGCATTAAGTTGGGGGGTACTATTTCTAAATGATGACAGTCATTTATAACAGCAAAAATTTTACTAGATTATGGTTTTCAATACAGTTGCAAAAGAGATGTAAAAGCAAGACTCATCAATAAACACAGAAAATCAAGATGTGATTTTGGAAAGAATTGACACACTTGATTTCTGAAGATCTGAGTTTGTCTCAGTTTTGAGGATATGTACATTACTAAAGCCAAAGGAGGAACCTGCTTTCCTTCCACTAAAATTTGCATTTTCTTCAGGAGCGTTATCAAGTCCTTGATCAGACTTTGCTGCAAAATTTATCTTTACTGTTTGTGGATTACTATATTTAAGTTTGGGTAATACAAGATCTTTTCTCCCTTCAACTGTGCCTCAACATCAGCTACGGTAGTAAATATTCTTCATCAATAGGAAATTCATATATAAAGCAGGTTTATCAGTCAATTTTAAATTAAAGATGTAATAATGATATATTTCCAGCTTTAAAAATGTCTTGTATTAATCAACAGCATGTAGAGCAGCAAGTAATGAGCCAGAAGCACTTACAGCAAATGAAGACATTTAGAATTCAGTACAGTGAAGATCTCATGTAAAAAAACTTACGTCCCAAAAAATCCAAATAACCACTGTCTAACAAGATAACTTTGAGGGATAAGAATTGCTATCCTTAATACTGTCATATTTGTTTCAGAAGCAACAGATGTTTTAGAAGTTATTACCTGCTAAGTGGAAAATTACAGACCAGATGGAAGTAATTAATTTGCAATTAAAAAATTGCCACAAACCAAGTTATATAATTAATTTTCAGCAATATATGGTTATGCAAAAGATCGGTCTGCCACTTTTAAGACATCCAAAACATTCATAATGGTTATATAAGCTGATGGATGCTTTGGAGTTGGATAAGAAGCTGCNGTTCTCTGCGAGGGTCCCAGACCCTCCAGGGCAATTTGAGGTGTAGTCCCGATATCCTGGACTCCAACAAAATTCCAATGTGTAGCAACCTTTGGTGGGAAACTTCAAACCTTGACAATAAACTTTCAGACAACTCTGAAACTTGGTGTTAATCTGGCAGCTTTTTGATTTCAGCTGAAACCTCTGCTTGGAAAGAAAGAAAGAAAAAAAAAGTAGCTTTGCATAGCTACAAACAAATACAAGAATTATTTTGTCCAATTTGAAATGTACATTTCTACAACTTACATGAAGCTCTGAACCATGCAGGAGTCTGGGCTTCCCTGTAAGAGTCATATAGCTCTTGCTTTGACTCCTCAATATCTTAAAAAAGATTTCTTACTGTAAAGATACATAGCAAATAGTTGAATTATTAGAGGACTCAACCTCCCAAAATCCATTAGTAAACCTAGAACTATTTTGAGTTTTTTTCGTGTATGTACAATTGTGTACATATATATATATATAAATAGATATATAAAAATAAAAGTTTCAGGATCAAGCCTTGCTGTATAGTTTTAAAGAAGATATTTTTATCCCCTTGGTTTTTGCTCAGTTTAGGCAGTTTCCATACAGAAAAAAATTCAGCCATGTTTTTCAAGCCATATAAAAATTTTCTAGGTAAACCCTGTGGGATAGAGAGACAAAAGATTTAAGCTGTTTCTCCTAAGAACAATGTGCTCATGATTCTGATCTTACCCTTTTTACAACAGCCTCATCGCTTCCTTAACACGAAACAGACAAGGAGAGGTTTCCAGTCAGCTAATGCGCTTTGCATTTGCAGAAAACTCTTCTCAAAGAGATGCAGAAGTGCAGAATTCTCATGGCTTCTCTCACCACTGTTCTGCACAGCTGTGGCAGCCACATCACCACAGTGCACTTTGCTACTTCCTGGGCACCAGCGAGTCACGCTGTCACACCAGGGCTCTCAAAATGTCTCCAAAGACTGATCACAAGGCACTACACAGAGTAAGTTATCTAACAGAGTGGGGGAAGAGATGTGAAAGGTTAGCTTGGAATTCCTCCTCTTAACAGGTTTCTTTTTTTAAGTTTATTTTTATTTAAACATATCTGCAGAAATCAGTGAAACCTGGCAAAACCACTAGATGTGACGCAAAGTGGTAGATAATAGTAAAAAAACCCAAAGAAAAACAAAACTGAAAACAAAGGACCCTAAATTATAAGAAATTCCTGAATTAGGAGTTCCGTATTAGCAAAACTTGCCGACTGACTGTCACACATTCTTACATCTGTAAGAACCAGATCGTAACAAAACATGGAATAATGGAGGTATGGATACAATGTTATTGCTTGTAATTTCTTGTGTAAATTTAAATAACTTAATAGATATTTCAATTGCTTTACATTTCTGTGTTCTGGGTAGTAGTATGAAGAGAGCCTTGCAAGTGCGTAAACACCTATGCAAAAAATCCTTTGAAACTGCATCCAGTACAATTTAATTTGTACATTCTTTTCATGGCACATGGCACTTAGCATTGTAGCTAAGAATTCTGTATTTGACTGCTTCAGGGATGTTACAGACTGATTCTAATGAAGGGAAACATGTATAGGTGACTCCACTGCCCTGCATCCTTTGTAATGTTGTTTTTTAAAAAAATAGCATAGTTAACTTCCACCCTGATTTCATTTACTTTAACATCTTTGAGAATAAGTGACTGTGAGATTCTATCTCACTAAATCCTGACCACAGGATGTGGTCTAAGGACAATCTAAATCTTCTTGGAAAATACCAAAGGGCATCTTGCAAGTGTGGAAGGAGACCTGACTCAGAGATTCATATGTAAAATCATTATTTTGTATAAGTCATCCTCTAGAAGAGGTACATGGGAGATTTTTCCAGCACTTCAGTTCACATAACCTTATAGGAAAATGGCAAGAAATAGCTAAGAAAAGATTTAAAGTATTAGGGATTGCAGGATATTAGATTCATGGTAAAACTAGGCATAAGATGTCTCAAGCAAAATATCTAAAATTTGAAATGTTGAAGTTTTTGCTGTGTCTGAAGTCCTCTCCCTCTGCCTGATCCTTTAATGAAGTAATAGAATGTCTGCCTTGCAGTGGTACACTCATATGCTCAAATGCAGAATTAGTTATAGTGTAACAAGAAAAACCTATGCAAATTTGCTGAGTTCTCTTTATGGCTGTTCAAACCCTTTTTCTTTCTTTTACCTGATGTTTTCAAGAACATTTGAAATGCATTAATAATTAGTCTTATAAATCAGATACTGTAGTTATTAATTTTCTTATTTGAGAAAAAAGACACCAGCATAAGGCTTATTTCCAGGTGTTATCCAGTGAACAAAAGGAATAATCTCAGAGGGAAACTGAAAATTAAGTATCAAAATAAACAGAAAAATTGCCATTAATTATATATGCTCTTTCTGCAACTTTAAGTTTTTATGGTTTTTTTCCATTAACTCCTTCAGTATATTGTGAATTATGTATATTAAAAATGGAATGGAAGACAACACATTTGGTAACCAAACATGAGTAGAAAGTTTCATCTTACTCTGCTCTCTCATGTTCCTCTATCTAATAATAATACAATAATTCAGAAACTTCAAATGGATCTACATACCCAGAATAGATTTCTTTACCCCAGATACTATTTAATACGACAAATACAATTATATACACAGGAACCACCTGTAATTATTCTAAGGAGAAACAAACTATGCTCATGACAGATAAACTTCATAAATGGGTCTATCATTTTAAACTCAGAACTATTAACTCCAAAAAATGAAGGAGACACTTCATATAAATTGCTTTGTGTGAAGACTATAGGTGTTCTGATTGTATCTTGGCAAGATATGACAAGAGCTAAACCAGCAGCTTATGACAAAATCAGCTCAATTCTAACACAGCCATCTCTGACCTTCAAGAACTCTACTACGAAAGAAAAAGGGAATAGTTGGATCCCAGTCAATTTCATAGAAACATAGAATACAAAACACTCATGATGGCACAAGTCACAAAGCCAGAATTTGATTTACATTGTATGTTTGTTTCTGGCCACACCCTCTCCTCCGACTGATAAAATGGAAGAAAAAATTACTCGGACACCAGTATTTTCTGCTTGCATCCCCAGGGCTTTGTCGTCTTCCTTGATGCCATCCAGGTTCCGGCTTGTGGTGTCATTCGTGCCTACAGGAAAGAGCTGCAGTGGACAGTATCACAGAATTGCAGAATATGCTGAGTTGGAAGGGATCACTGGATACAACCCTTAGCCCGGAACAGGACCATCCCCTGTTCCAGTGCCCTACCACCCTCTGAATGAAGAAACTTTTTCTAATATCTAACCTGAACCTCCTCTGACGGTGGTCTGTGTTCTTGACAATTTGTGGCACCCTCTCAGCAACATCTCAGGCCTTAGCTCCCCAAAGGCAGCACACCTCTCCTGATTGCCCATCAGGTCAGCAGTTGGGTGCCTCACTGTCCCTTACCAGAGGGTGACCCACTACGAGTCCTCATCGTTTCTTTTGGTGGTATCCACTGTGTGCTGCTGGTACAGCTTGTCCTTGCAGATCTTGCTTGTTAGTGTCTGTAGCTGACAAAGCTTCAGGTCTGTTTTTGATTGTGATGGTGGAGGGTGAGGATTGAAGAACAGTCCTGATTTTGTGGGTCATCAGGGTCAAAGGTGCCTCATTCTCTGTGGTGTCTGCCACAGAAATTGTAACCGCTGATCTCCTTGGCTGCTCTCGTGCTGTGCATTTAAACTGTTTCCTGCAACAGATCATCAACCTGTGCACATCTTTTGCAAGTACTGACATTTTCTCCAGGAAAAGAGACTGGAGACTCATTGCAACCTACCATCTGTACTGAAATGTCCTTCCTCGCCAGTTCAGTGTGGGTGGAAGCCCCAGACATCCCAGGGATTTGCTCAGTAGAAACACTGTTTTTAACTCTCACACAAGTACCCACCATGCTGGCATAGACCTAGAGCACTTCCCTGGGCTGTGGATCTACACTCAGGGTGCATCGTCCTTCTTAAGTGACCTATGCAAACTGCTGTGCAAACTGCTGCTCCCTCTCTGTGAGCACTCTCAATCCCTGTTTACATGCCCTGCAGAAAATTAGAGGATGATTTATCCTCTAACACACCCTCATCCATCAAGGATGGCTTTTGATTGAGCCCATCATCAGGGAGCTTAATGGTAGAGCAAAATAAACAGACATTTTTATGCACCCTGAGCTTTCTGGACTCCAGAATAAACACTTAACACCAAATTTCTAAAAGCTTTTAGAAAATATTTGGACTATATATATTCTCTTAAAAATATTTAGAAAAGTTTTGGTGCAACTAAGCCTTAATTTGTATTTGAAGATATTCACTGATGAAATTCTGCATCTCAGCTGAAGTTCTCATCTTTCCTCTTTTCATCTTATAAGTGGCCACTTGCCAGCACTCTTTTTGCTGGCAGACAGTCGTGGTGATGATTAACTGACACTGATGATTTATTTCTTTTAGTCCTTTTGCTCAGAACTTCCCAATCAAAACAACTTTAAATAGAAGAGAAAGAAATAAGTGAATTATTTCAAGAGGTGGGAAGAGAAAATACTTTCCTGAGATTTTTGTTTATGTTCTTCATTTTGCAAAAATTGTAGTAATTTAGTCCCATTAGATGCATATATTATAAGCCATGCCTGCTTACTTATAATTTTGATAAGAAAATATATCCTGGAAAGTCAATGACAAAAACAGAAATACATCACAGAAGATGTAAGAAATACTCCTCAAAAGGGGCCTCTAAAGGTCAATTAGTCCACCAGCAATCCACTCAGGAATGCTCTGAACCTAAGATTTTCTTTCACAGGATCTCAGGATCTGAATTCTCACACTAATAATACATCCAAAATGGAGGAAATGCAGGACTAAAGACATGGGAAATGCTTCAGCCTGTCTTATTCTTTCCTATTTTGTGGTGCTCATATATCTGCTCCTTATAGACCTAACTAAAATTTGTAGACAGAAAGGCTTTGGTTTTCGCATTGTGTTTTGTACCACCAGGAGACTGCACTGAGTGTCTCAATACAGATTCAGGTTCCAAGAATTCCAGATTTCCAGTGTGAGAGGAGAAATAAGTCTTACATCTTACCCTGATTTTAATGTTTTTAAATTATGCTTTGCTTTTATTTTTTCAAGACTGACCACTTCATTTATAAAATGCATATGTTTTCTGGAAGACTGCACCTGGGCTATGACAGGAATATTATTACTAAGAAAGGTGGATAATCAATCATAGGAAAAGTAAGGCTTGCTGTACTATTCTCTTGGTGATCTGTCCCTCTCTAGGGTTGAGATTCAGTTCTGGATGCTCAGGCACGTTTACTTTATTAATGTTATTGGTCTAGAATTGTCTGAAGAAAAAAATATTTAACTTAAAGGTTAAAGTACTAGTTTCTTTCTCTAACTGGAAAAATAGTCAAATTGGATTTACATTTCAAAAATTGGCAAGAAGCAACAGAGGAATAGAACTGCGGCTAAGTAATAATCCATTTTTTTTCCTGACTGGCACGGATTTCCCTTATGACTTTCCTCACTATGTCATAGTGATGAAATTAATGTGCAGGTTCACTCTTTAAAAGGTCAGTGCATCCAGAGAAAGAATGCCCTAAAGTAAAGGCATGTTCCAGATTTATTATGAGGCTTCCTGAGGAGCTCACGCATAGAATCCAAGAATGATCCTTAAGTCAAAGGCAAACATGAGAAAACTATTTTTTCCTACATACTGTAGACTGTTGCAGACTTGCACCTCTGAGTGTTTTGTTCTAGTGACAGACTGTTCAACATCTCCATGAGTTACCCCAGTTCAGCTAAAACTTTGTAGTGCTCCTGTGTAAGGACATGCCACCCAACTATTTTGACGATGGGTGGACCTGAACTCCTGAATTCGATGATCCCACCAGGCTCTGCAAACAGAAGCATTCATAGCCATTTGGATATCATCTGGGCATCATATATTTTTATGCAAAGCAGCATTTATTGGTCATCTGGACAGTGCTGAGGAAAATGCCATTTTGCCAGACTCTTGGCAGTTGCACAACACATTTACTGCATTACTTGCTCTCCTAAATCTCTTTCTCAAGGTGCTGATGTTTGCCTTCCTCTCCCACTCTGACTCTCCTGCAATTTCTCTCAAGAGCTGTGTTGCATGTGATTCATCTGATCAGCAGCACAAGACAGGTGGATGTTCAGTTATTTCTGTAAAGGTGTTTTCCTCAGGTTATTATTGCCTCACTCATTCTCTGAATGGCCATTTGGCTCTAGGTGAAATCTTTAAATGAAGAACCCAAAGCAGTATTTTAACCCATTTCTCCTCTCATAAGTCATCCTCTAGGGCAATTAGCTGCTGAAATTATGTTTGGGAACTGCTTTATTCTACATTCAAACATCACAAAAGATTCTTAAAGTCAACATTGACATTCTTAATGTCAACAACTGATAAACAACACTTTTTTTGTTTTTTAATGTATATAAATCCAAGAACTTTTCAGATATTATGAATTTCAGAGAAGCTATTTTTTTGGAGAACATATTTATGGGAAAAAATGGTAAAAAAATTTTATATATCGTCTGGTGATTAAACACATTTGAGTTTGGGACAGCATCAGTTGTCCTGGCTTTGGGTAGTCCATATGGAAATAATGTTTTAAGAGAACTGTATGTGCTGTAAAACATTTCCTTGCAAATATAAACATTTTCTATTTTTGTAAATAAATTTCTTCTAATGCTCAAACAAGTAGAAATTTTCAGAACTTGACTATTACCATTATGTTTTGCAGTATCCTATAACTACTTACAGAAGCATAAGAGGAAACTCCATTAGGGAGTGACACTATAGAGCAGAGATTTTCTTCAGCTAATAAAAGGAAGAGGAAAAAACATTAATGTTGTACAAAGCATTCCTACAATTTTTGTTGTAATTTATTATTGATCACCTCTTATGCACATAAAGGCTTTCTCTTACTCCACCTCCTTTTGCCCTGTAAGAGTCATCAGCCTCCAAGCCCGCTATTGTTCATGCAATATTAACATTTATGATCTTGCCAAAATGTTTAGAACAAGAAGCAAGAATACATTTGCATGCTTGCACACAACAGGGATGGAATGCTTTCAGATCACAGAGGCAATATCCCAAGCATATGAATGCACTATGTAAGCAGAACTTGAAGGGTTAGAAAAACTGGAGGACTTGGCTGCAATTGACTGTATGACTAAAAGGCTAAGTAAAACCTTTCCAGTAATTTTTCTCAGCAATGTTAATCAATTAACTGTATTTCACAGGATGGAATGCTTTGAGCAAGACTGCTTCTGAATTGGACCTGTAGTTGTAGTTCAAGGTGATATTTCTTTTCACAGAAACCAGTATATTTAGAGAAGCCACAGAGATGCTACATAAATTCATGTTTAAAACCTTGTCTTCTATTTGGAGACAGAAGTATGAGCTGGATATTTTAGAGTAGGGAGAAAAACACCTACTTTTTTGCTGGAGACCAAGCTATGTGAGTGTTATCATAAATATAACAAACACTATTTTTCTTAAGTTTTACTAGATAGAATGGAATCATTAAATGAACAGCCTGAGTTCAAGCAATCTCTGCTAACTGGCGAGAAATGTCAGCATATGTAACCTTATGGAAATGTGAACCATGTAAAAAAGAGGTATTCCCATTAAAGTACCAATGATGTTGCATCTAATCCTGCAAGTACCTCATGAGGCTACATCCATTCACTGAGCATTTCAAATTCATAGGGAATTGAAAAAATCCAAAAGGCTTAGCATGAGAAAGCATGTTTTATTTTCACTTCAAAAATCATTGGAAGTTCTAATTATACTTTTCACTTTTATAAAGTTATAAATCATATGATCTCAAAGGCATTGCAATCCCTGATGAACTTAATCTTTTAATGCTCAAGAAATAGAAAGCTTCTTTAAATTATATTTTTGAGGAATCATGGGAAACTGTTAGCTCAGCCAAGCAGAAAACCAGATCTCCTTACCCCTTTATCTCTGCTTCAGTCATCAAAAAAACTGTCAAACTAATGGCTCTCACCTTCTCATTTTATTTTCTTAATTTTCTTTTCAATGAGATAACTCTGGTCTTCTTAACAAGCATCAAAAACTGTGACGAAACAAAGTCTAATTTGCTGGAAAACCAGAGTAGTTCTCAGCTAGATCTCACTTTTTCAAGTACCTTTATGAAAGGTTTATGCTTTAATTAAAATAAGTAACAATAAATTACAGGGAAATGTTGTTGAAGAAGCCAAATATAATGAACTTCATCTTTATTTTGAAAATTTGCATGCAGCTATGTCTTGGGTGACTTCACTGAATTTGATTACTGGGGATCTTATATAAATTGCTAACTAAGATTCTCTTTCTTTTTTTTTCCCCTTTTCATTTTCACCCATCTCTCATCAGTTTCTTAAGGAAACTGTTCTTTCTTATTCTTCTTTTCTGCATCACAGAGAGAAACACCAGAGATTACATATTTTTCTTTCTTAATGGTACAAATAAATCTTCTTTAATGCCTTTGAAATTTCTCCTTTGTGTCTTGAATTAGCTGAATTTGAGACCTTTAATGAGAAGATGAAGTTTAAAGAGAAATGCTCTACATATGGAAACATATGTCTCACTGTCTAAAGCTTTCCATTCCCTGAGCAGAGGAAAGGAGGATGAGCTCTGCTAAATTTTGAGTTGCAGACTAGATCCTTTGTGGAAAATGGGAGAGACCCAAGTAAAGAAAACGTATAGACAGATCAGTTGGACTTAAAGGAAGAGGGAACCTGACTGTTCCTAAATATAATGCTGAGAAATAAAATCAGAAGAAAACAAATCTCTGAATGAGGAACTGTCCTGGTTTGCAACAAATATATTCAGAGGGATAAAAATTCTCTGATAAAAACAGGCTGCAGCCACCCTCTCCCACCAGGTTTGAGAAAGGAAATATTTCCTTGAAGGAAAGAGAAAGAAAAAAACCTACTTATTTAACAAACACACATGAAAAAAAAAATAATAATACTAAACCCTAAATAATATATATATAACAATAAATAATGAAGTCTCTCACTGGAAGACTGGAAGACCCAGAGTCCCTCCTAGAGTCCCAGGCTGATCGTGGGAGGCCCCCCCAGGCCAGGCTGGTGGAAAGGCCTCCCAGTGAGGTTTTGATATTCCAATGTCCCAACAAGTCCAGGAGAGAAAAAAATAAATCAAAAGTCCAGGAAAATGCTGAAGTTTAGGCCTCTGTTCTCCTTCTGAAGAAACAGGCAGAAATTCTGGCTGGAAAATCTAGAAGGAAAAGTGTTTTTCTCCCCCCTTGGAGCCCGGCCGTCGAGAAAAAAACCAAAATGCACGGCAGCATAGCAAAAACTGACCTTGAAACATTAGAATTGTTTTGAAAAGATTTTTCTAGCTGGTTTTTTCTCTCCACTCTCGGGGGTCAGTTATAAAAGCACAAGATTCACTTTTTTTTTTCCCTAGCATAGAGAAGACGAATATGGGATATATCATAAAGTCACCCCAAGACAGGAACAAACAATATTTTTTTTCTTTTGTGTGAATTAGTAAATTAATACGAATGGGTAGGCAATCTTTTGCCATTTACAGATGAGATAAGAATATGTATTAATAATAGAGATACAGTCAACCTGCTATCTAAATTACCTGAGTAATTGCTGTTGATGGGCTGTGGTGTAGGTGGTAGATGTGATTGTATGATGTACCATATTATTTTCATTACATTTTTCTTTCTTACGCAGTGATAAAATTTGAAAACACATTTAACAAAAACACTTTTAAATCTCTTTAAACATCAGTTGTTTGGGAGCAATGATTGCAATTTAGATTAGATGTCTGAGTTCTATAACTTTTGTGAAAATTCTAGAAGGGACAAAGAGGTTTGAAAGTCTTAGTGTGAAGAAAGTTTAATTTTTTTCATTGTATTTGTCTCATGACACTGTGTAAGCCATCCATATCACATTGGATAGGAATTAAGTGCTGTGGTTACAAAATCTGTGTTTTATCTGAAAACTGAAGGCAAAATTAAAAGTGGGTGTTTTTTTGTTTAAGCTAGAATAGGTAGCATTTAATAGGCTGAAAAGAATATGCACACTTGAGAGAAAATCCTTTTGCCTTTTGCCTGGACCTTTACTAAGGGTGTATGTTACAAAGATGTTTGTTTTCTGACCGATGCTCACTGATTGCAGCTTTTGGTGTCCATATCTTCATAAAAGCAGAAACAGTCTGTTGCCTGAACATTTTTCAATACAAAGGAACAAAAATGGACGTATAATTTTGATAAAGCTAAAGATATACCCTGACTATTAATAGAGATGAGCACAGGAATATTAGCTTGAACTACGGAGTTGAACATAAGGGGAAGAAAGGGTGTTTTCATAAAAAAATTACATTCTAATAGTGAAGTTTTCTTAGACTGTGAAATAGTCCCGAATGGCAGTGGCGGACATAGGTTGAACATTCACAAGTGGCCAGGATGAAGTAGCAGCTATAAAACTATAGGAAACAATTCTTTTTTTATAAGATGATGTGATTGGTTGGTTCTAATTTCTACAAGTGCTTTCAAGATTTCTTGAAGCTTGAGCTTACAAAAAAATCTTGTTCTATCCACCCTGTACTGCACACGTAGCATCCTGGTTGACTTCAATATCTCATGTTAATCCCACCTCTAGCAGCTTCTTTGCTTCCTATTTTTCCTGAATTATTGCTTTTTGTTTTCAACTGCTGCCCTTTTGCTACTGTAGTTGCTCTTCTACCCCTTTGACCTTGGCAGGCAATGAACACTTTCAAGGAGGTAACCAGTATTGCAGTAGCATGCATCAGACAATGCTAAGTGGACAAGCTTTACTATTTTGATGCTTTTTCTATACTTGTTTTGATACACACAGGCCTTTGTCCACAGAGCTGACACAGATACATACAAGTAAAACTGATTTATGTTTAACTAAAATGCCTTCTACAGCTCGACTGAGCATAAAAGTCTTTCAAAAATACAGCCCTCAAATAAGGACTCTAGAGGAACATTTACAAAATGAGATAAAAACTAAAAAAGCACAACACAATTACTTAGCAAGCCAAGTTCCAATTTAATAATTCATGCCATTCCTCCATGCCATCAGTTGAGATGAGGAAGCAGGGATGGTGACAAAGTGTTTCAAAAAAAGCCTTCTAAATGTACACTTTGGGCTTTCTGAATATTTCAATTTTCTGTATGTGTCAACAGAATCAGTTCTTTGCAGAGAAATGCATCCTCACCCTAGGAATTATCTTTTGTTTTGTTAACCATTCAAGCTAACTCCTAATTGTAAACGCTGTAATTCATTAGAACTGCATTTTCCCCATGTTTTGCCCCAGCACCTACTTCAAAATTTTACTCTTTCCCCATTAGTTTGTAGTCTATTGAAGAAAATCATCCTTTTTTCCCCTTAAGCCATTACTTATAGTTTTATGCTCATATAGACCAACACAGAGTGTGAAACTGCCTATCATCTGAGTCTAATCACCATCAATAGGCAAAATATATACACTACTTAATCCACATTTTTCCCATAATAAAACCTAAAATATCTACTTTGTCTATTATCATAATGCGAAGAAATTTTTAAGAAGAAATTTTTAACAAATCTTACTAAACCCAGGTCTAATCACAATTTTGACTACTGAACAACACTACCTGACTTTTAGTATTAAGTACACAATGGCATGCTGTCCTTAACTGGCATTACAGATGTGTCATTCCTTTGTTTTGAACAAAAGAAGCACGGTTGGATAAAGGTCTGAGATTAGTAGTCTACCAGTTGTAATATTCTGGTACTGGAAATACAGCTGGTTGATATGTCCTGACTGAACCTGTGTTCCTCATTATATAGTGGGTTAATCTTGTGATGTTAAGCATGATGCTGGAGAAGAGGAAGAGTAGATTCATTTTTGCTCTTTGTGGCATTTTCTGACACTTCAAGTAGAAAACATAACCCAAACCCATATTTTTATGTAATTTGAATCAACTATGAATTCAGTAAGGATTTACAGGACAGGAAAGCAGTGAATACTTGTCATATTTGTATGTGTAATAAGGCTTCTTACAGAGGAACAATGTAAGGGTTATACAACTATTCCTGGACAATCTAACTCCTTTTTCCTATAAAGGAATACTGAAAAGAAATATGAAGTTTTATTATGGTACCATTGTAATATGCATTCATATAAAACTATAGAGGATTACAGGATTGTATACTGAAACTGTACAAACTAATTTCTTTAAAAAAAACCGTGCTTTTTACACCATTCCATTGTAATTAACTATACCCATGACTCTTACCTATGAGTGGTAAGAGCTCAGTCAACCCGTATTTTGAGACAGTGAGTCTGCACTTTTGAAATTGCAAAAGACTGCACCAAGCCTAGTAGCGCTGCCACAATACACCTCACTGCGTCCTAGTTTTCTGATTCATCTAAGTAAATCAGTTATTCTCAATGAAGATTAGGATGGATTAAGTCCATTAAGAACTTTCTATCAGCCTTAACACAACAATGTGTGTTACCATTTCTCTTCGTCACTCCTTTCTGTCAGCCTTTGGCAGCTGGCCATTCCCCAGCCTGAGGTTCTGAGGACACACAGCATAAAGATGAGTATGAGTAGAGAATAGGAAAATCTGGGTGTGGAAGGTGTTGAAGAAAACAGTGTCAGGGGGATGCTAATAAGAGT
>WEIV01018679.1:28464-42030 GCA_013390005.1 Calyptomena viridis | reverse complement strand
TTGATCTATTTTCAAGTGCTTCTTTCCTCATGTTCTATTATTCCTCTTTTACTAGTATATTAACCATGAACTATAAAGCCATGCATTATTTAATGTGCCAGTATTGTGTGACAGAAAAACCTAGTGGTAAATATTTGTTAAAATTAGAAGTGAGCTCATGATTTTTTTTCCAGCAGTGGTTTTCACTTGAGAAGTGTAAACATATTCAGTGGTTACAGTTTCTTGATAAAATAGTATAAATATAACAGCATTCCTTTGTGGAGTCCATTTGTGGAATTTTCTTGCTTTCTGTCATTCTGGNAGTCATTCAGTATTTTAAATGATGGTTGAACACAACAGAGCTGTTCTAATCTACACCGGCTCAGCATCTGACACAATAGTTCTGAATGCTGTTAGATCATTTGGCTGTTTCTGTTTACCATAGTATAATACAAGAGCAATGGGACAGTTGGCAAAATTCACTGGCAACAAGATTAGTCTAGATAAAAAGAAATACTTTCAGAGTGCATAATTACCTACTGGAGAGTATCCTGCCACTCAATATTTTAAGGCAAGAAGATTAGGATTATAAAATTACTTTGTTCAGGATAAAAGCATAAACCAGACCTGAATTCCTCTGTTTCACTTCCTAAGCTGACCACAAGTTTCTGCGTGTTAGGTACATGCTTTCTGTTAGGCATAGTGTTGCTTTGTTTTCATTATGGATGAGCACAATGGTGGTCAGAGGAAAAAGATTCTGTTTTTCTTTGAAACATTTGACACTTTTCTCTGTCAGAGGAAATGATCCTGGCTCAAAGGACTCATCAGTTTGACCAAAATTAACAATTTCCCAGCTATTAGGTCAATGGAGAGATTTGCTGCATATCAATTCCTCAGCCTTTTAGGCAGTTTAAAAAGAACTCTATTCTGGCATTTCTCCAAATTTTATATTGTGCCTGGAATTTCAGCCTCCAGCCTTTCCCTCCAGTTCACTGGAGTTTACCCAGTGATCATTTGATGTTGATGTTTTGCTTTGACACGGTGCTAACATGATGTGCTGAGGATGGAGAAAATATCAAAGAGCACAAAAAACTCTTTTGCTGTTTAAAAATATTTGAAACCAAATCTAAACTTCGCTGATAGCTGAATCCTTTCTTTTTGTGATTTTTGGAACAGATAGGCTTTTTATCCAAACTATTTATCCTAATCAGCAGTTGGAGGAGAGGAATGTTAAATAAACTATTTTATTCTGATTCTTTCTCTGGATGTTTACCAGGCTGTTGACAAAGGCCAGAGAATGTTTAATGACTTGGTGGGGAGACTTGAAACAGAAGTGGGGATCACACTGGATGCTCCTTATTTGCTTTCTTTCACAGTGCAACAAAAGGGAAATGATGACAGACCACCTCTTGATACCCAGTTTGATTAAGAAAATTTATCATGTTCCTTGTCATGAGTTCAAGTCTCCCACATTGAATAACATAAACATTCTCAAACAAAGCCAGAAATAGGCAGATAAGACTCAGATGTCTCTACTAGAGAATTGTATTCGGTCTAGAAACGTGAACATGACCTCAAAAAAACTCTCATGTAGAACTAGGGCAGCTTTCAAGTACTTGAAAGCCTTCTCCCTATGCAATCAACTCAGGACTCCCAGTTTGGTGAAAGGAAAAATGGTCTCTTCCACTTCTGAGTTCTGTACATTCCTTGAGCTGACAGTAATCAGACACATAATCGGGAACTCATTATTTCCTCAAACTTTGAATTTATTTTCATTCTGTCAGTTCTCATATAGAAAATTATCCCCCAAATTAGAACAGCGTTCTGGCAGTCACGTTAGAGAATGTTACAAAGGAGATAAAAGTGGCATAGAACAAAAATATATTTCAAGACTCTGTCATCAGATGTATCTCACAAAAGCAAGAAGATAATTTTGACATTAAGAGCTACATATAAACAAAAAATGTACACATTTTTTATTTAAAGAATTTGCTCCATTTTTGAGTTTGCACACTTCTGAGCCTGCACTGCAGGACCTAATCAAAAACCTGTTTCTTTAGTGGCTTACTCATGGAAATCGTGCATTTTAGTAGCATATTCTAAATGCACTTATGATGAGAAATAAACACCTTTAAGAAACAAAGCTCAAAACTTTTACTTTCACATGGAATATTGAATTCTGTGTTTGTATGAATATTCCAAGGAAGGAGTAAAGAGGATATCTGACATCAGGGGTGATGTTGGTTTTGCGTCATCCAAACTTAGCTTGCTGTAGGAATACTGTAGAGTAAAGATATCCACTGTCTCAAATTATTACAATCTCCACAAGTGTGACATTAAGTAGAATTTTTCCAGCTGAAGTGAAAGCTTTCTAGAGCTTCAGTACAGCTCTAAACTGTGCATTGAATTTTCGGCAACCAGGAAACAGAAAAGGGATGAAATTCAATAAAGAATGTGCAGAGATGAATAGTTTTTCCAATCCTAGAATCAAGGCTTAGTGCCCTAGCCTGGAATGAGACCTGATTCTCATTCCAGGGTGGGTAATAAATAACATGCATATTTAGTCAAGTGATCTTCCATTTTCCAACTTTTAGGATTCTTATTGTGTGCTTTTCACAGGTCAATTATCTTCTACAGAGAGTAAATTCCCAAGCAGAATTTTCAGCACATTTTGGTAGCAAGATAGTCTTTATAGGTGGGTGGTAGAAAAATAACCTTTATTTTTAAACAATACATATGGTAGACATGTGGCAGAAAACAGAAAATGACAGGGGATTTAAAACACCATCAGAGAGAATCAAAGGGATAAAGTCAAATGAAGCAAATGGGTTTGTAATGTTAGTGAGAGTTCATATGAATATTTAGATGGAAATTACACAATAATTTTGCTTCCTAGATGTCTTCTATATGTAGGGTTTTTACAATAAAAGGTATGTCTGGTCCCTGAAAATTTCAGGTGCAGTAAGAAAAAGCTAGGCAATGCTTCTTCAGATAAAAAGGCTCTGAAAGATGGGTCGTAGCTTAAATCTAGAGAATATGATTTGCTCAGTAACATGACTGATAGTGCATTCATACAAAAGCATGCAAGAGTATTTGAAAAGGTATTTCCACATGTAATATTGAATTGTTTTGTTTAGAAACTTCTAAATCTGTAACTGGTCAGAACTTTGACCCAGGGGTGAGAGGTCAAGCAATAAATATGGTTAAATGGTGGGCATTTCTGGTCTACAGATATTTTGCCATGAGGTGCTCTTCTTGTAGGAGTACCTTTGCACATGTATCCTTTCAGACCTAGTTCTTTTATTGCATTCTCTAATTCAGTATCTGAGCACCCTCAATAAGACACTGAGCAATAGCATGGGGTATTTGTTTTTCAGATCTCATTCCCATAGGGAAAACTATGCTTAGATTTGCTTTTGTAGAGCTTCTTTTGGTTTGATCTTCTCTGTTTATAGATACAGTTTTAGTTTTACAAGTCTATCTAAAAGAAACGTGCTTTGACGTTGGAGCAAAAAGGTGGTGAGATTTCCAAAGTTTATTACTTGGTGAGTGGGCCCATTTCACAGCTCTGACATGTCTGTGAGAAAATCATGTCTTTTGCCTAGATAAACAGTTCAGTTACTGTAGAGCGTTGCACTGTTCTAGACAAAGACAGACTTGAAGCAGTTTTATAAATGCCATGAGACATGGACATTGTAACAGCAGGTCTGATATTGATGTAAGGATTTGTGATAACAAGTTTCCCCACGATGGCTTCATATTCTTTGCTTGCTATTCATATAACTTGCCCTAAGCTCCGACCATGGCAGGATTTTCACTGCATATTTAGATTTAGATTGGAACACTCTTGTCTTCTTTGAGACACAGTTTTGATGTTTGAGAAAATGAATGAAATTTTATCTTTCTTCTGAGTCTGTTTTAATCATCCATATTCTGCTTTTTTGTCTAGGCTATTGTTGTGGTTTCATCCCAGCCAGCAACCAAGCCCCACGCAGCCACTCACTCATTCCCTCATCAGCAGGAAGGGGAGAGAATTGGAAAGGTAAAAGCTAGAAAACTTGTGGGTTGAGAAAGAAACAGTTTAATAGGGAAAGCAAAAGCCATGCATTCAAGCAAAGAAAAACAAAGAATTAATTCACTGCCTGTCATGGTCAGGCAGGTGTTCAGCCACCTCCAGGACAGCAGGGCCCCATCACACATAACGATGACATGGGAAGACAAACGGCATCACTCCAAACCTCCCCTTCCATCTTCTTACCCCAACTTTATATGCTGAGCATGATGTCATATGGTCTGGAATATCCCTTTTGATCAGCTTGGGTCACCTGTCCTGGCCGTGTCTCCTCCCAACCTCCCATGCACCCCCAACTTCCTTGCCAGTGTGGCAGTATGAAAAGCAGAAAAGGCCTTGGATCTGTGTAAGAACTGCTCAACAATAGCAAAAACACCACTATATCATCAACCCTGTGTTCAAGCACAAACCCAAAACACAGCCTCGTACTAGCCACTGTGAAGAAGATTAAATTTAGTCCAGCCAAAAACAGCACAGCAATTAGGTTCTTAACATGTTTCCAAATATCAGTGATATAGGCTATAGTGAAAAATCTCATTCCTGAAGAAAAACTTGTTTTCTGGTAACAGGTATTTCATGAGTCAGCAGTGACTTCAGCATTTCTCTGTTTTCCCCTGGGTAGGACAGGACATAAATATTTGGATTCGGGATTCTTATTTATCCTTTTACATTTATTGACAGCTCTTGGTGTTTTGAACTGTAATACTGTTTCCAATATTGGGAAAGGAGTATGGTATCACAATGAGTTCACCTGGAAGAATATCTCTCTTATTTAACATCATCAGAAGTGAGGCCTATTTGATATTACAAATTGTGTGGGTCCAAGGAATGGGTTAAATTGGAGTTTGTGTTTTTGCAAGAAATGGAAACACAAGGATGTAACAGAAGTAACTTCCTGGTTGTCAAAGCAAATTCCCATTGGATTGAAGATAGATATGAGGTCCGTATATATTAGTACAGAAATATTTGCTCTTTTGACAAGAAGAATTTACAAAGGTTTTTAAAAAAAAAATCAGATAAACTTTGGAAAAATAACATAGCAAAAAGTGTTGAACAGGTTGACATACCATGGTAACTAGCCCAGAACCTGTGGATAACCATGCAATTAATTTCCAGCCAGGTCCAAACTGATCAATATGGTTAGATAAAAAACATTAAGATTTTTATAGGTTGCATGAAACATTTGCATGAAACAACATATGTGGACTCGACATCTGCATTGCAAGTACAATGCAAAGGGGATAGAAAACCACCAGTAAACCAAATTGTAGAAGACTTTTCCAGATAAAGATTTATTCAACTAATCAATAAACTGTGCTTGCAATAGTAAACAAACACAAAAGATTTCTCAGTAGATAGCAGTGCTCAATAAGACAGAAATTATGTGTGCTGAGTAATACATTTAAGGTTACTTCATGTAGTTATTTCAGTGGAGGTATGAATATTTCTGACATGATAGTGGTCTGATGACAGTGTGAATAAGTATATGCTCCCATATTCTGTTGACATGCACTTTAAGACATAAGGCAAACATTTAAATCAGAGATGGAAGTGTGTATGGGAACAATTATCAGCTGTATAACTCCATGCAGATTTGGTCGTAATGTTCCTTGTTATCCATCTGTGCATAAAGCTACATGATCTGATACACAACTGCAGCATCAACATAGCATGGCACAAGCATTTGGAACTTAAGAAAAATGTCTTCATGCTACTATTTTGTCTTAAGTTTTGGGAAAGATTGCTGAATATAAGAGCATAAAAATGGGGTAAAGCAAAGTGGTTTTGCTCTGTAACAGGGAGTCTACATCAATCACTGAAAACTTGTGTGGTGGTAATTATCGGAAAACTTTGGGGACTCGGAAGCCTACTATGTCTTGCAGTGTTACACTCACACCAGAGTTAATGGGATATAAATATATAAAACTGTCCTTTGTACCTTGACATATCTTTTGCACTACTGTTTGTTTATATGATGTTTTTATTATTATTTTTTGTTGTTGGGGACAGTAGGTTTGAGAGCAATATTGGCATAGACTATAAAACTTATCAGATGTTCACCGCTTATAAACAATACACTCCCTCTCTCATTCTTTGATCTTATAACTAGCATAAAAAGAAGTGGGGGAAATGACACAGAACCTTTGGATTAAGGAGTTTAATTTAGCTTTGTAACACACTGAGGTTGCATACTGCCGTATCTACTTAATAGATCAAGAAACTGTGAGACAGCGAGATTAAGTGATTTAGCCAAGTTGCAACAGAGATTCAGTGACAGAACTGGAAATAGAAGTCAAATGTCTTATTTCTTGATTTTTTTGTCCAAGCCATCAGATTTAAGATTAAAAATTAGACAAAACTCAGGAGCTTGGCTGCTGAGGAAACTGGTAAGTTTTACTCAGAGTTCCTAAGGATTACAAGTAAGTTCGTTTGTAATTCAGGTGCCAAGATAATAAATGAGATATAAATTATAATGCAAGTCATACTTTTGTATGATTATTTTTATTGGAAAGTGCAGAAAATAAATCAAACTTTGCAGGGAAGCATGTTAGTTTCAATGAATTTTTTTCTCAGAAGAGGCTTTGCAGGTTCAAGATGGAATTTCTAGTTACAGAAACCCAACAGAAACACTGGATGTGGTGATGACTAAATGGTTGAGGTTCTTGCCTTCAGTTTAGGGAAAAAAACCCCTCAGTCTGTGTTGCATCAATTCAGGATGGTGATTTGAGTCTAGCTCTTTTGCATCATCTAGGGATACTGGTTATTTTGGTGACACTCTCTTGCTGCTTTGTCTCAAAACTCTGCAACAGTTATCTGTTGCATCCAAACACCACACAGAAAAATCTTCAGGGTGTTGGTTTTTTTTTTTTTGCTATCAGGCTGCTTTCTCACACAGTTTCTAATATATTTACTCGATTAGTTTGTTAGTAACATGTTTGAAGTTCAAAGCAGCAGTGATCTAAATCATCATTCTACAGCCTATACAAAACATCTGAACCATCAAGACCAGGTGTTTACAACAAAAATCGTTACAGTAATGCAACACATTTCCATTAGTTTTCGACAGCTTTACTAAAGCAGCAAAGCCTGAATAGACTTTGAGCCAAAATCTCCTGCTTGATTGTAGAAATGATCTGTTCTGTTCAGGGCAGAGGTATGTTGCAGCAGAAGGCAGTGGCTAAGCACAGTGATATGGAGAGAGGAAGGAGGAGTGAAGCTCTGCAAACCATATGACTGCATGTGACCCAGAGTTCGTGGTAAGTGGTAAGTGATGCTAACTGGAGGGGAAAAGGAAAGAGACAGCACTAAATCCCTCCTGAGTTTCCACTGCAGTCTACCCCTAGGAAGAAGCCTGCTTTGCGTGTTTAACAAGAACTTCTAACCTTCACTGCTGTTACGTTTATTTTTTTTAATTAAATCATTTTTAAAAAAAGAAATTAATTAGATACTGCGTCCATGAATCCAACTTTTTAGTTAACATATTGGGATGCTTGGACTGATGCCAACTCTGTATTTTACTTTCTGATTTTTGGAGCATTATGTCATGATGAAACCAGAGAAAGTGTGTAATAGATCCATCCCCTTGTTATCTGTGATCTTACTAGTTCCACAGCTTGCAAATCCTCCAAATTAGGTTCACATATCAGCACTTCAGTAGTCTTCAGCAGCATTAGCTTGACACAACATAACAAGCTTTCTGATACTGAAATGAATGGCTGCCCTTTAACAGCAGTGATATAAACTGGTTTTAACTTTCTTTCATGGCTGAGTAACTTGTGTTCAAGTATTACAGGAATTTATTTAAAACCCTCCCTCTACTTTTTTGTGTGTCTGTGTGTGTGTGTGTCTGTCTGCGAATTAAAGTTTGTTGGTGAATGGTCTCTTTTTCTGCAGAAAGCTTGGGCCAGCTAAAGCCTAATATCAAGTGCAGAAGTCCTACTGATCTGTACATAAAAGAACATTGCAAATGTACTCTTCAAAAGTTAGAAAAATTATCATTATGTTTTTATAGATAACATCAACTTGGTCTCCCTGTGCATGGGAACTGCAAGTAGTATGTTTAATGGCACAATTTTAGACAGCACTTTTGGGAGGCACGCTGAGCACAGGATGAACAATCCTCTTCCTGCAGCCCTTTGCCTCATTTACCGGACACCTTCTAAGCTGTGCAGCGAGTAAAGCGAGGCAAGGGACCGAGGGACAATGGGCTCATTCACTGCTGAACACTGATTCATTTCTGCATCACCTTTCACTCTGCACAGCGGATGAAACAAGGGGGAGGGGGAGCAAGAGAAAGGGGGGGAGTGTGTGGAAAAAACAGTATGCATTTTGTGTAATTAAAGATTGTATAATAATGTACAAGCACAAGAAAACTCTAGTACAATTGAAAAGACATGCTTGATTTGAGAATTTCTTAACAGTTGCATGTGAAATGTTAAAAACACCAAAATGTGTGTTTTCTAGCAGTTTTTTATTTTGTTTTACATGTGTGCACATTTGGAAGTGGCTATTCTTTACATTCATATACAGGTGACAGTAATTTTAATATGTGAGATGGTTAAATTTGAACAGGATTTTCCATGTCAGTAAATGTGGCTTTATCAAAATTTTCGTAAGAAATCATATTTTTTTTTCTTCCCTTTTCTGCAGATTTCACAGAAGATGGAAATATTTTAGGTCTGTCAGTGTTTAGTTTCTCCTTCAGTATAAGCTTAGCAATGACATATAAAAATTGTTGCTTTGGATCTTTCATGCTTCTCTTCCCAATAGAAAAGATGCTGTGCATCTGGACTATGTTTTCCATGCTGCATGTCAGTCAGTCCCTAGGGATGCGTGCTAGCAGAGAGAATAGATCCTTTTATTTCAGTATGGATTTGACAGATCAGATAAAATACATTGTTTCAATGATAGTAAAATAATTCAGCTAAAAAGCTAGAAAAGAATAGAGAGAATTTTTAAACTTCTGTCTCAGTTAATTATAAAAATAAGTACCAGAATATCAGACTTTCTCCTGGGGTGGAAAGTTCGTACTTTATCATCTGTGCCACTTACAGATTAGGCAAAGCAGATGATTATATTGCAAATCCTGATTAAGGCATATATATATTTTTTTTTTATGATTTATATTCTATTTCAGGCTCTGTGTGTGGTCTGGACAGGGCCTCAGTACAGCAGAGACTTCGAGACTTGTGCCAAGCTGTGCAATGTTATGGTGGTCTGATGATATGGGTTGCTGCTATTTTCTATTTTAATAACAACTGTTTTCTTTTAACATTATAAAGCCTGCAGTTGTTAGTGCTTTTAATTGAACTACCCATGAAGTGTGAATGGTAGGTGGAGCTGACACAAAGGATGATCCAGAATAAATTAATAATATTAATAACAGGGCTGGAGTTTATTTCGTCTGCAGAAAATCCCTTCTCTGACTAGCCAATAGACTCCTCATTTGTGTGTATGTGTTTCCATCACAACCACAGGCCTTAATACTTTGTATAGTCTGTTTCCCTTTAGATGCTCCTTTAGGCTTGAGTTCACATGTCTTTCCTTAGCTCATACTATTTTTGTAGCAGAGCCAATAGGCTGACAGCACTTTTAAAAAAGAATGAATGGGGTTAAGGTACCCAAGTAGTGATACACTGTTCTGATAGTTTTGACTGCTGAGCAGTCAGCTATTGCTAATTAACTGAGAACAAACAATTGAAATTCAGATTGTAGTTTTCTTTTGAACAATATCACAATTTTCATAGTCTGATAGTGAAATACTTACTTGAGAAGAGTCCCTCCTCATAATGTCACTGTTAGAAAGATTACTCCAGTCTGTGTTATTCCAGTCCTACCCACCCTAGATGAATTAATTTACAGAGGTTGCACTTGTTTCAAATGTACATGTATCTAGCCTGCACTGTGGTGTGCTTACTGGCACAGCAGCTGCAGCTCCCTGAGTCAACATGTGTGGGAAGAGACTTGGGAACCTTCTCCAGGACAGGGCAGTGGGCTCTCATTATCCAGCCATCTGGACTCCAGACTATTCCAGATGTGACATATGCAGTAAAGGCTGCCACACAAATACGTGTTATGAATTCAGCTCATTTGATTTTGTTATAGAGTTTTGAATTCACTCTGTTCCTTCATCTACAGTAAACAAACATATGTGTATGTGTACACACACACACACACACACTACTGCCTATATATGCTGTACCTGCCTTGTCACCTATTCACATCCTGAATAGCTGTACCAAACTTGCTTCTATATGCAAGTCCATCATTCAGCTTCTATGTTCTTCACCTCTGGGACATTATTATTTCCACTTTTATCTCATAGTGGTCCTTCTGGCTTGCTGACTGGCTTCAGTAATGTTTACAATGTTCCAGGAAGATGATTTCTCTCTTTATCTGTCTGTTAAATGAGTGCCATGACTCTGTGTGTGTGTAGAAACCTGGCAGTTCAAGAATGGGAAGCAATTATGCATCATAGACCCTGTAGCCTTTATATTTATATTTTATATTAATGATTGCTATGGAATGAGAAGCCAAGTCTTTGAACAAAGAAATATCTAACAAGCTGGGACAAGTGTGGTGAGGCAAATGTTCATGTGGAACAAATGTTTCTATAAACCAATTCAAGAGCACAGGAGAATTTTTAAGGGACTCATTTGCAGGACGTAAATGCTGACCTTATGTAGTCTCTATGTATAGGAACCTTCCTCAAAGTTATTATACAAAGTGCAGACTAGACTTAAGCAACTAGTTTATATAGAGAGTTGGCTCCTGAAGCCTTATTTTACTGGAAGCTCTGAACCACTGGGATAAGGGATTGTTTGGGGTTATCCACTCTCTGACTTTATGAACTCAACTGAAGCACCCAACCTGGAAGACTAGCCCTTCCAAACTCCCTACATGTACTCAATGGGGGATACAGATGCATCTAGACACCACATCTGAAAAACTGCCTGATGACTGCCTGTCTCTCTCTACTCACTGTAGAAATATCAGGGAGGCAGAGAGAATCCTAAATCAGTAGACTAAGATATATGCTATGAAATGCCTCTATGGTCGCACGCTGTCTTCTGTCAGTTCCTTTTTTGCTTCTTCCCAACAAGTTTGAATTATATGAAGACGGAGCAAAGTGTTTTGCTTTTTTTTCAGCTTGGAAAGAATAGACACACATGGCATCAAATTTAGTTTGTATGAGTTCCCTCTAGTATAATACCTACTGTACAATTGTCTGAAATGGAGAAGAAATAGATGCCTTAACCCATGCATTACTCCAGGAAGAATCTGGTATGTGCCTACATAATGATATGAAAAAAATCCATTACTCTGAGGACTCTAAGTTTATTTAATTATATTAATTAATTACAAGTTCATATGTCATCATACTCTTTGTATGCTAAAATAGTAAGTGGATTTGTTACTGGATCTCCACTCCCTGGCTCCTTGCTTTTTCTTAAAATAAACACCTTTTGGTTTCTTGCAACTTTTTTTTCCATGTAAGCTTTTTACTCACTTGTAGCTCCTATTCTTTCTTAATCTGGCTCTCATACTTCCTTTTGACTATGGCACAGTGCTTTTTCATTTAACCACATTTCCTCAGCATTTCTTTGTCCCCCTTTCCAGTTAAGTTGAATATGAATAGGTACAGATTGCCATTACAGTAAATTCTCTCTATAGTCATTGCTTCTGGTGTCATACTGTAATAAGGTGAGATGGTCTTTCAACTGGTATTTTCTCTTCACTTGATAGGTAACTTGGCATGTTTTTTCACACTAGAAAATTAATAAGGTCAGTTTGCAGAAATTCCTTTAAAACTTTACTGAGCATCCTGTCTGGTAGTAGAGCTGAACCTCTTTCTCTATGTTTAGATAGTCATCCAAATCCATTTTGTCTCAGCCCTCTTGTGCATTGTTCTGGGAGTTTTCTTCCTGTGGACAACTCAGCAAATTCATGTGGACCATCTCCAGGTCAGTCTCTACATTTTACTGCTTTAGGGCTCCTAGTTAAGAAATATTATAAAAAAAAAAGGCTCATTGTTGTTTCTGTTCCCTCTTGTTCAATTTGGAGGATGTTCTGGCACACAGCAAGCTTCAGTGAATCCCAGTGATCTGGCATTGGGTCTGGGCTTTGCTTTCTTCCTAAGTTAGGCTTATAGGCCAGGAAAATGTTGTAATGTAGTTTCTTCTCTCCAGTTAGTCCTTGGAGATTCCTCCTCTTCAGATTCAACTGTAGACCTTCATATATTATTTTCTCTGCTGTTTTTTAGCTCAGCAGATTTCTTGTAACTTCCTGCCTAATGGATCCATCTCCTCCTCTTCACTCCTTATATGAGCATGAGGTCATGGTGAGGTTGTTTACTCGTAAGTCTGCTTCCAGAAACCCTTGTCCTTTCAGTTTGTAACCTTTTAAACCCTTGCAGGACTTTCAGCTCAGTTGAGTTTCTGAGTTTTCAGTTTATGTGATTAATCTTTATTTTTCAGTGGGTGTACTTGAGTGCCACAAGATTCTTATGCAAACACAAAAGACAAGAAATAAATATATTACACTAAAGGCAACTGAATAGGAATGAGAAACAGTAACTTCAGTTTTAGCCTAATGAAGAAAGGAAAGAAAAAGGGAAAATGTGATGAGGGTAGGAAGGTTCCATAGAGTAGAAACTAGGCATCTGTTCTTTTGGTGTTTCACAGTTGGGATTGACTGATTGATTGACTGATTGATTGATTGATTCCCAAAGGACAGCATTGTGAGATTGTCACAGTAAAGTTTGACACTTGCGCTCTTTTCTGTACATTTCTGGTCAGAGCTGATGGTGAGTACAAAACTTTACTCACAGACTGGAGTTCTTTCTTCTGTGTTCAAGGAAGTCTGGACACCTAGTGTGAAATAGACACAGTGACGGTAATTAAAAAAATTCTCGGCATTGTTACCTCAATGGAAAAATGTTCCCTGATTTTAAGAATATTATCTAAAAACTTTACCAATGGTTGTAAAGCTGAAAGATAGCACAAGGAGAGACTGTCAAAATTATGGTTATTTACCTCTGGGTAATCACATGTGGATGGCTGACCCCTCTGGTACTGGGAGAAAGCAGAACACAGCAACCTATCTTCAGTGTGTGTTCTAGGCGAGTCCAGCAAATATTTAAAACTTAGGAGTTAATGAAATAACCTGTGCAGCACAGGATAAAGGTGATTTTACTATTCACACAGCAGGTTCACTTTAGGTGAATTAAGAAGAGTTAAATGAAGAATTCATCTTCCCTGTGAAACAGAGAACATATCTGAGAGCCAGGATATGGACTTTGATGGATCATATATACAAAGAGGTTTGGAACTGTTCGCTATGTTTTTTTCCTATTTGAAGGAAATTGGATTTGCAAAATTCTTCTCTCCCACTTGTCCAGAATTAGGTGGATAACTTAATTTAGAGCAACAAAGAACCCCACAAAAACTCACCATCCCCACCCTTTCACTCTTATAAAGGTTCAGAGAATGCACCTGTAGGCTGATAATAATGTT
>WEIV01018679.1:691-21520 GCA_013390005.1 Calyptomena viridis | reverse complement strand
CTTATCTCATGTACTAATTGCACTTCTTTTCCAGTTTACCCCTCTGCTCTATGACGTGAAATCATTACATATACCTCCTGGGAAATCCTTCCTGTACTTTTTCCCAGCCACTCGGGAGGAGTGGAAATCAGATGAATGGGAAATTCAAAATATTCTACATTTCTCTCATTCAGTTGTTTTCTCCTTTGCCATGTCCCAAAGCTTCTTCTGAGTAATTTTACAGTGGTTCCCATTTAGTTATTTCATTTCCATTTTAAAGTATCCTACTTTACCATATCGGCAATTAGACTGCTGTAAAAGATTAGTGATTTTTCTGCTTATCTTATAGAGCTGGCCCTTTTTAAACACTGCTGCTAAACACTCCACAGCCAATGATGTGCATAGAGAGCTCTCTCTATATAGAACTCTAGTATTTAACTCTTAATTACTAGACTGTATCCACCATTCATCCATCCAGAGACTCTCTACCAAAGTCCTTTATCAATAGGAAACATTCATTCTCCCTTCTTTCCTTATGAATACTCCAAAGGGAATCATAAAACCATCATTGAATCATAGAATGGTTTGGGTTGGAAGAAATGTTAAAAATTGTCTAGTTCCACTCCCCTGCCATGGGCAGGGACACTTTCCACTAGACCAGGTTGCTCAAAGTTCCATCCAACCTGGCCTTGAACACTTCCAGGGATGGAGCATCCACAACTCTGAGCAACATGCGCCAGTGTCTCATCAGTCTCAGTAAAGAATTTTTTCCTGTTATCTAAACCTACTTTCTTTCAGTTTAAAGCCATAGCCCCTTGTCCTATTAGTACAGTCCCTTGTGAAAAGTCCCTCTCCAACTGTCCTGTAGGTCTTCTTATGGCACTGGGAAGGCTGCTCTAAGTCTATCCATCTCAGTCTGTCTTTATAGGAGTGAATTAGGTACATCAAATATACTTTTTAAATCTGGAGTTACGTTGTTCTTTAGCTATTACACCATCCAGTAAAGTGACATATGAGACTATGTAATTCCATCTCCCCAAAGCCAGAATGGCTTATGCCAGTTCAACTGTTATGCTTCATGGCCTTAATTCCTAGGTAGAACTTCTGAAATCTGCTTTCTGAGATTAGCAGTGCCCTCTTGCCTGATTTGAAACAAAAATAATTGGAAAGGCACATGTACCAGCTTCCAGTTTATAAGAGTTCATTACTTGAAATCCCCTGAGCTCCTCCAATTAGAAAATAACTTTTTGACTTAATATCCTTCAATTGTTAAAAACTTGCGTCATTGAGAGATCACAGTGAAACGTAAAGGTCCCAGCACATTGGCACTTGATTGTGAGGGGATGTGATTGTTCCACATTTAGACTGGAAAGGGTTAGGAACTCTGCTTCCCAATGTGCTTAATGAATGAAAGGAAAATTGGACCCTTGAGCCAGAGGCAATGACCTAACTGAGTGAAAAATGTTTTCAGGTTAACAAGGGCAACTGTTCCTTGCTATAATTCCCACTGGAGGTGAATGACAAAAAAGGCCAATAAACCTTAGACTTTGGATTATTTATTAACCTGTTTTCTTCCTAGAAGGAAAGACTTTAATGTAGATCTTGGAAGACAAAACTGAGAAACTGTCCTTTCACAAAGGGTAAATAAATGACCGTGCACACTGCTTAAAAAGATTAAGATGTAATATTTAGCAAAATTGTACTCTCTGTGATCAGATTTTTAGAAAGGCAACTTCACTGGGACTGAAATGCAAGGAGGGCAAAAATAAAACTGTGATTAAATGACACTAATTTAAGCCATATTAGAACAAAATGTAACTGGAAATGACATATAAGGATTGTTGACACTGAATCAGAGAAACATATTTTATGTCTTGTCTTTACAAGCACTGCTGCCTAACATGCTGACACAGCAAATCCACAGCTTTCCTACAACTACTCAGAAACTAGGGTGTGGTGGGATAGCCAAGTGTCCTGATGGAGAGTGGAGTCTCCTGTAGGAAGTCACGCAATTCACTTCTCACCCTGGAGGGCAGACTTGGTTTCCATTCGTAATGAAGTAATGGAAAGATTCCTGTTGTCTTCACTGAGATCAGGTCTGGAGCTTAACACAGAGGCGACAGAAAAAAATTGCAGGATAAGTACAGAACAATGCAGGAAAAGCCTCAAGACTAGTAATAACCAGTAGAGCAGCTGTCAAACTACCTTTGCAAAAAATTGTGTGATGCCTTTTCAGGAAACAATGTAGACTAGCCAGGAGAGAATTGAAGAGTATGATCCAAAGTTGAGCTGTTTCAGTGGGCTTTGTATTGTATTAGTCCCTAACAGAATATACATATAACATATTGCTTCCTGTATTTGAAGTGCCAAAAATGAGACAGTTGCAAGCATTCTGCAAACCATATGTCTGAGTCAGTCTGGGACTGAAGCAAAAGGAAGGAATATGAATTTACATAATGCAACTCTCTCTGCAACACAAATAGGATAACCATAATGCACAGATGTATTATCAGTAACGGGAACTGCATTTGGCTTCATGTTAAAACAACCATGCATTTTTCAAATGCTCTTTTCTTACCCTCTTGTGTACCTGCACATGGAAAGGTGAACACTCAGTTTATGTATTGCTTTCCTCTCAGAATCACAGAATAGCCTTCCTGATCAGATCCTGAAAATATATGATTAAATTTGTATGGTCTTTGGCTGTGGGCTTACAAGTCCTATTGACTTCAAAATGGCTAAACAATTTCCATTTGATTATTAATTCTTAGGTAAAGAAAATATCTGAGAGAAGCAGAGATTTGCTTTCTATAACTTTTAAATAGTGCAGGTCAACCAGCAACCCAGGTCCTTTTTCACTGCGCAGCTTTCCAGCCACTCTGACCCCAGTCTGTAGCACTGCATGGAGTCATTGTGACTCAAGTGCAGGACCCAGCACTTGCACTTGTTGGACCACATACCTTTGGCCTCAGCCCATTGATCCAGGCTGTCCAGATCCCTCTGCAGAGCCTTCCTATCCTCAAGCAGATCAACACTCCTGCCCAACCGGGTGTCTTCTTCAGACTGACTGAGGGTACACTCAATCCCCTCATCCAGATTATTGATAAAGGTATTAAACAGGGCTGGCCCAAACACTGAGCCCTAGGGAACACTGGCTGCCAGCTGGATGTAACATCATTCCCCTCCACTCTCTAGGACCAGCCACCCAGCCAGTTTTCTACCCAGCAAGAGTACACACATCTAAGCCACAAGCAGCCAGTTTCTCCAGGCAAATGCTGTGGGAGACAGTGACTAGGGCTTTACTAAAATCCAGGTAGACAAATCCACAGCTTTTCCCTCATCCGCTATGTAGATCATGCTGTCACAGAAGGAGATCAGGTTAGTAAAGCAGGACTTGCTTTTCATAAACCCACACTGTCTGGGGAGCTGCTCACAAGAAGACATACTTGAGAGTAGCTGCCCAGGACCAGACGGCAATGCTTGTCATGGAGATTCCCAGTTCTTATGTTCATTCTTCAACATCATCTCTATCACTGTGTAGGTGTTAGTAGATGTTACAGCTGTTTTTCACAGCTTGAAGCCTGGTTCAGTTGTAGGGAAGTCTTCTCATCATGAAGATGTAGATAGTACAGAACCTGTCCTCTGTCCTCTCTTTATGAGAGCTAGTGGTTCTAAACTGGGTGCCTAAGTTTCAATCCTGTGTCTTTGTCTAGACAGGCCAGATGTATTTCTAATTTTAAGAGGAAATTAAGTGAAAACTTTCCCAATGTTGCTAGATATTGTCTACAAAGTTTCATCTCTTGTCTCTTTATTGCCTATTCTAGGGAAGTGTGAAAGTCTGCATAGTGGATCTTTTTATTAAGAAAAAGAAGGAAAAAATCAAAATAATTAAAATTAGAGAATAACAAAGAAGAAAAAAGAAACTGGTGAATAATACTTAGGTTTGTAGAAAAATTCTTCTTTGAGAAAGTTGCTGAATTACTTACTACAAAAGAGTAGAAACAAAAACTTTTGGTAGCATGAAAAATTTGTGGGTGAGTAGAAGGTCAGAACTACAGTGACTTGTAATTCAGCTTAGCTTGTATTAAACCTGGATATGAACTTGTGAACTTGGTTTTCCACAAGCTTTCTAGTTTGGGATATTGGTTAAGAAATTATTAATTATGAAATGTATTGGTTTCTTTCTGAATTATATGGGATATTGATGATTCATCTGTACTGTTCAGAGATTTGAAAACCTTGCTACTCACAGTAATCATTTATAGTTCTTTATACATATATACTTCTGTTTGTAATTTATATTCTTCTATGTATAGTTTCAGGGTTTCAAAAATATAATTATCATGTTTCAACTCCTTTAAAAATGGACAGACATTTTTTCTCTGTTAAATCCTAAAGAGGATAAAAAGTTAATTATTTTGACGCAAAATTACTCTTTAATTCTGCATAAACTCTGTTTTTTTCTTTATCTCAACTTTTGGTAAGCAACCAGTCTAGCACTTGACTATTGCTTTTGGATGTTCTGGAGGAGAGAAAAAAAATTGGGCACATACTAGGGTTTCAAAATATAATCCATGTGTAGTAAAGCTTTTGCATTATTTCCAGCAAAAAATGAAATCTTGTTTTCTTTACCAGGTACTTTTCCCAGGCACAGAGTATGTAACTGAATAGGCCATGAGAGTTCACAGAATCCCATAAAGGTGTTATAATGACCCTAAAAGACTACTTATACACCAGTTGTTTTATACAGTATTTGTAAACCTCACAAATGTTACTATACATGCTTGCACTCACATCATCACTGGGTATGATCTTGTCTCATAAATTAAGTAAGGTTGAGTCTTGTCAGTTCTTGGCTAAGAGGCCTCCAAGGAAAACGCAGATGCTGCAGGCATTGATAGCAATTCAGTGGGAAGACCACCTACTGTGTTAGTACTCATTTTTCTTCTGGGTTGAGAACATTGTGTTTGGAAGCATGTTGCTGGTTTCTGAGGTTAAAAATTAAGAGCCTGACCAAAATTAAGTATTTCAAAGCATCGTAGCAATAATCCTACAATATCTATCATAAAAGTACAGAAGTGGTTCATATATTGGCAGCTGAAATCAGAAAGATATTAAAGTCAATTGAAAATATCTTTTCCTCTTTTTTTAATTCTCTCTTCCTTCAGCATCTATCCACTCCCTCTGTGAAATATTCACTGATAACTAACAACTAAAAGCAATTTTTATCTTAATCAGCATTTCCTGTAAACTTTTGTAAACATTCAAAACTCAAAAAGCATGACTGCAACAGAAACTGGGAATTCCCTCATATGGGAACTTGTAATTATTTTTTTTTAATCTTATTATTTCCTGCTGTGGCATAGAACAAATAGAATGTTGAAATGTAATCTTTTTTGCATTGTTTCACTGACAAATGTCATCATGCCCCATGCCTCCATTACCCTGTGTGAGATAGTTACCTGGTTACACCTTAGGTTTTTGGTGGAGTGGGATGAGGTGCAGGCAATAAATGGTGCTGCCTGAAACCTTGGGCCAGGGGCACTGTGGCAAGTGAAACACTATTTGCTATGCATTGTGTTAGCACCATGACTCTTATTGCCTCCCAGAGTTTGCTATAATTGCTATTACAATGCATCACAGCAAATCTTGTTTAGGAGAGGTTTTCAGCTGAGGTTTGTTGTCATTTCCTCCAATATGCTTTAGAAAAAGTGAAATGATTCACTGAACATAGACATTTGTTGTGAAAGAGTCTTAAACCCAAAAATTAGATAAAAAGCAATTATAGTAGAAACAAATGGTAAGAATTACCAGTAGGATATATATATATATATATATATATAGGCTTCCTCACAGCTAAAATATGAATAATATTGTTGTGATTTTTGTGTGCAGATTAACAAGATTATAACTGTTTTCTAAGGTTTAGCACCTTGAGTTTTAACATGGAAAGAGATCTTTCAAAACTTAGAAGCTTTCACAACATTAGAAAAAAAATCTTTGAAAGTGACAATTGGCTAATATATTCATAGCTATAAATAATGGGTCTTTTATCACAGAAGATGTGAAAGACACATTTGACTTTTACTCTGGGAACCCAGTTGCTGTCAGTGTGATATGTGAGAGAGCGTATACTGGAGTAAAACTCACATACATTTGCAAATACTTGGTACATAGTGGGTTCATTGAGCTTCATGTTGATTATTCATAAACACAAAGTTCTCAGTCAAATAGTATTTTAGGGGAAAGTCACAAGGTGATTATATGCTCTGAAAACATCAGCAAGAAATCACAACCAAGTAGGGAATATCTGTAGACTCTAATAATGTGAAAGTGTCTACTCATCCCAAGGTTTCTCATTGCCTGTAGGACATGAAAGAGGAGGAAAAAGAGAATAATTAATGAATTTTGCTCATAGTTTCTAAAAGTTAGAGATAGAGGTTATGAAAATACATTTTGGCCTTTTGCAGGTGTTATGAAAACTTTTCTGCTTGGAATTTGACTTATAGGATGATACTGTCTTTAAGTTCCAAAAATTCATGCTGGTCAAAACTACCCCGGGCTCCTGGAAAGTAAAATGGAAAATCTCATTAATTTTGCTAATGTTTCAGTTTTAGTAGCTGGTGTGACAGGGATGTTAATAATATTCTTAGTTTAAACATTATTAACACGCTAAACTTACAAAATTGAATGCTCTATTTTCACTACATGCCCTCAGAAAATATATCAGTGTAAATACAGATCCAGACTTGACCCAAGGTCTGCATTTTGTGGAGACAAGAAAGTGGGTTGTGTTTGGGAATAATACTGGATTTCTGCTCACCATGAAGAACAGTGTCACAGCCGTTGTGCTCAGGCATGAGGCTACTGTCTATCTTTCACTGTACCTTTGTAGGATCCAGAAGTACTTCAGGGTCAGGAAGGCAACTCAGATGAAGGAATGGAGAAGAGTGACAAAGCAGCAAGATTAAGGAACAGAGCATTATTGAAAGAAAGCCTCGTGTTTGGAGTTCTGTTTGTTTGTTTTGGGATTGGGCGTTTTTTGTTTTGTTTTGTTTTACCTAAGAGAACTCTTTCTTTCAAGGTCTTAAATGAGTCTTGATTTCCTGGATGTCACCATTTCTTCTCTAACAGCAAATGAAACTGTAACACAAGTAGTTCTGTGTCAGTTGCCTCCTCCATTAACTCCCACTGGCTGAAGTCTGCAAAGGGTCTTCCCTGTTCCAACCCTGTTGTTAATAGTGATGTTGATAATATGATACCAACAGATTTTTTCTGATTTTCTCGTTTACATTTTAAGAGAAAATAACTGCACACAAGCAGCATAAAGGAGTATTTTTGTAGTTCTGAAATTCTGAAAATTTTGGTTGTACCAGAAGCATAGCTGCAGATAATTTATAGCAATCTCTGCTGTTTACAAAGATTTCCTCTGGTGGTAGCGAGGGGAAAAGGGCTTTGATGCTGCTGAATGATTCTGCTTCCCCATTTTCAGTAGTAAATGCTTTGATTTTTCTTGTCATCTTGTTTCTTATTTTGAGTTAAATACAATAGTAAAAACCACAAAAAGCTAACATAAAGTTGAAATTGAGACAAGCAGACCTTCTAGAAACCTTCAGAGACCTTTTTTTTTTTTTTTTCTTTTTTACAGGTTTGTGAGGTATGTTCAACACTTCTTAACTGCAGAATTTCCTATAGAACACAAAGAGATAACCTGAATTCTCACAATTGCAGCTAAACTGAATGGGGAACCCTGATTTTGAAAGCTATAGAACACTTGCTGTGGTAGATTTTTTTTAAAGAATCATTCCTACATGTGTGAAATTGGTCTGTCAGCTCTACTTGTGCCTGTATTTCTGTTAGTTCAGAGTAAGAACGTGGATGGCAATTTCCCCTGAATGTCTAGGGGTATTCTTGTAATTTGTAGCTGATTGCAGCACTGCACAAAGTAATGTAATTGTGAAATCTGAGAGAATGAACATTATTTCTTTCTTCAGAGTAAGATGGAGTTTTTACCAAAATGTGACATGATTGCACACCTTGATTTGAATAGATAAAATGGACTATTCAGTAGATGCTTACTAAGAATATCCCAAATGAAACAAAGACCCTAAGGAAATACAGTATGGGAACAGCTAGTGCAAGACAGTAATTGTCATTTATACATATTTGGAGAATTAATTTACATTCTTCAGGCAATAATATTAGAAGTTGTGTATTTTCACTCTTTTGCTATGAAAATTCAGTGTGCTTTCACTGTAAGTATTTAAGAGCATGCTGACTAGGATGTTTGAGTAAAAAATAATTGTGGTTGGCACCAAGTTTTATTTTTATTTCCTAGGAGCTGAATCTAATTGGAATGAACTTTCTTTCTTGTATGTTACATCTTTTCCCTTTTTCACTCTGAATTTCCTTTTATACTTCAGCTGTATTGTCAAACTGTGAGGACATTTAAGGACTGTTGAAGACAGTGTCTAAATGAGAAGCTCTTATTCCACAATATTAGTAACTTGGGAGTAACCCATTTGTAATCACACCTGTAGCCTGCTAAACTGGAATATCAAGCTCTGAATGGAGCTCTTTTAGAACTTTGGATTTTGATTCCAGATTTGTTGAGGCTTACTACCTCTGGGAGGTTTTAAAAACCAAGACTGGCATTGCAGTCAGCAGAGGGGCTGACTTATTTAAAAGACGCATTGGTGTAATAGGAACTAGGATGGATTAAAAACTCTGATGGGAGAGTGTAAGTAGACAGGCTTTGTATGGTGCTCCCCAGATTCCTCTGTTTGGTTTTTTGGTGAGGTGCCCTCTCTGTTCTTATTAGAAACAGGTCTGTATGATGGCCAGAATATTCAAAGTTGATTAAAGACTCCAAATATTGTCAAGTTCTGAGTATTCAACATGAAACATTGTTAAAGTCCCCTAATATTCAGAAAGTGCTTGGCACCTCTGTTATGAAAATCTGATTTTTTTGAGCCAGACCTATAAAACTACTGGTCACCTCAGAGCATACAGATCAGTCTCCTCTCCCACTAGCAAAAAAACTTCATCTGGGCAAAATTGCTATTGCTTCTACAACTTAGCAAGAATATCAGACCTTGGCGGGATTCTTCAGTTTCTCCCACCAGCAATTCATAATTGTGATTAAGTAAGTTCTTTCCTCCTTTGGAATATGGCCACAGTTTAAAATGTTCAGAGGCAAGTTAGTCCTATCGGGCTGAGTGCTACCTCCAAGTCAATCCTCTTTTCTCAAACCAGTGTTCCCTCCTGGCCTTTGTGGTTTCCTCTTTGTAAAAAGCACCCCTCCATATTGCATCAGTTAACTGCTTCCAAATTTGTATGCAATATGATGTGAGGTAGCAGGTTCCATGGCCCACAGGTATGTAGTTTTACAACCTTAAAAGGTAAATTACTGATAGATTTCTGGTGCTCCAAAAGTAAGTAGGTGGAATATTTAAAAAGTAAGATCTGGACATGATCTTTATTTGAATTTATTATTCTGCCTGTTGTTCCCCCATGTGTCCCATGCCTTTAGACAGGCTCGGTTTAATATCCATCCCAAATATACTGCCATCTCCAAGCTACTGACAGTCACTATTATCTGTTACACTGATGTGCTGCACAGGAAAATTGTTCTGCATTTTTTTGTGGAGAAATAAAAAGTTATTGGCATAGGTAGTTTGGAAGCCAGAACAGCTTTCTTACCCAGTGAGATATTATTTTGTTTCAGAAGCATCTGAAGGGAGTCAAACCTAGTCCACACACATGTTCAATTTTACATGGTGTGCCGAGGCCAAAATTCAGGGCCAGCTGCTCCTAAGTCTTTGGCATGTGCTTTTCTTTAACCACATAGAGCATTGCCTGTCTGTATCTGCTTGCACAGTTTTGACCTCAGTTACAGAGCCATATATATATTTCTTAGCTTCTCAGTGTATTTAAAAGAAAAAAAAGGCAAATACGTCATTTGAAGTTAAGTCTAGAAAAGTAGTTTGCTGTCTTTTAGCTTATTAAAGTGCAGTAGTACTAGAAAATATAATGTGACAACTACTGCCCGACTTTTGCATCTATATGGAATAGATTTTAATACTGTTTTAAAACTTAGACAGTATAGGAAATGAAGCCTCAAAACTCATGTATTCTGGTTGCATGTAAACTGGTACTTTTTTGTCACACATGAGGACATAGATTAAAAACAACTTTATAAAGTATTTATGAGGTTTTGATTTACCACAATTATTTTCTCTGGCTTTTAGAGTCTCTGAATAGTATCTTAATGCTAGATCATATTTTCTGACAGCAAAACACCAGATACACTGTAATGATTTGGCATTCAGCCTTTTGGAATGAAGGCCAAAACTGGCTAAATAAATCTTTTTCAATAGCAAGGAGTAATGACTGCATTGTAAACTCTGCATAAATCTGTGATATTACAGAAAGCAACTGTTTTGCAATAAAGTGACTTGGGAAAAGAAAAATCTATGGAAAAAATTTCCCATACTGGAAAGATGTCAACATGGCGTTTTGCTACCAGAGTCTTCTATACTGTTGCAACTGAACATTTAATAATGTGACAGAAAGTGTTTTTCTTGATTATTGTGTTCAAGATTGAGTGAGAATCCCAGACCAGAGTATAATTTAATAGAAATATTAACTTTATTAATAACATATAAAATACATTGAGATTCCTAGTAGTCAGTTCTACACATGGTTAAAAAAAAGCAAGTGGTCTGTGAAATATCTTGAGCTCATGCTATGCAAGATTTCTATCATAAGAGGCAAAGCTCTGAATTACTTAGTAATCAGCTGGAGACAATGGAGTAAAATATTCACCCACGTGCATTTACTGCTAATGGCGTATGACTGTAGGTCTTAGAAGTGAGGCAAGACATCAGGGTTGCTGTGCTAAACAGTCTACAAAGATGTAGACAGACATCATCCTCACCCAGAAGAGTTTATAGTTTAAAATACAGACTCCTCAGACCTGGTGGAAAGGGAAGCAGACATTTAAGAGAAGCAACTTATGCAAGCCACAGAACTGCCAGTGGTAGCAGTGAAAGAAGCGTTCCCAGAGGCTGAGCCCCATGGTGCAAGCTGTGACTTCTAGTCCACGGGAGGGTGGGTTTGTTTACTTTCCCTTCAAATTTTCGCGTGTGGAATGACTGTGTGAAACACAGAGCCACACACTGATGTGACCATGCAACTATACAGGTTCACCCAGCTGCTCTGTGTGTGTGTCAGACAGGAGAAACAAGAGGGCCCCATGGTGCTCCTCAGGTCAGGGCCTGGGAGCAGAGGGGTGGGTGCCCTCTGTGACCCCCTGCTCTAGTTGTTCTTGAGAAACTACCTCGGTTTGGCTTTAAAAGGGGCCAGAACCAGCTGAACAAATGTATGGCTATTTGGTGTAACATTTCCGTGCAGTTCAGGTTAATAGTTCAGTTACAGTGCAAAGACTAAATCCACGTTCTCCAGGTCATATAGATGCTACCTCAAAAGAAATAACAATAATAAAAACAATAATACTTCTTCAACTGTTACATTATTCAGAAAAACAACTTCCAGACAAAGATTATCAGCTGAAATTTTGAGGGAAGGACAAACAAGGATGCAGAAGCCCATCCTGACATGCAATCGATGGCTCATAAAGCCCTGCGAGGGCAGATTTTAACTCCTCGGGCTTCATGATGACCTTTTGCATCACCGTTTGGAGCTATTGCAGCAGCTACAATTAAAACCAGAGTGAAGTGACGCCTTGCCCAGGCTCCCCGCGACGCCCCTGCCAAGAAGCTGTGCCGGAGTCGGGAGCTGCGCCAGGTCGGCGGGAATCGGCAGAGGGCAGCGCTCCGTCCCGGCCCCGCTCCCAGCTCCGGCCCGCCAGGCTCCCCGCGCTGCCAGGGACGAGGCACCGTCCCCGGGAGCAAGCGGCAGCGTGGCATCCATCCCGCAGAGGGTGGTGGTTAGGGAGGGCGGCAGTGTGTACAGGCATGTAGGAGAGGAGCCTTGGAATACATCCAGAGACCAAATCCTTGAGTCTTAGCAGCTGAAAGATGTCGAACGCTCTCCTTAGGCTGAAAAGCGTTTGGCATGCTCCCAAGGACAAGACTGGCACTGTGGCGCTCCAGGCACCACACAGAAAACCTTAGGATTACAGCTGTAACTTGCCTACTTCCTCAGTTACTGCCTTCGGTTTCAAACCTCTCAACCCCATCTGAAACGGGGCGATGTCCCAGCATGATGCACTTAGCACATCTGATTGCTTAATTATTATCTGCCTTTCCACACATGTAGAATCACAGTTTCACCTGCTCATGTGGCACCCACATGGTGCTGTCCTGAACACCAGCGTGTGAACGGCTTGGGATCACTGCCAGTCTGGTATCTTCCGCCTTCGCTCACGCTCTTCATTCCAACTATGGCTTCTCTTCACTCCTTTAGGTATGGAAATGTAAATGCATTCACAAAACAATTGTGCAATTCGTGTAATACTTAGCAGAATGTTTACGGCTTTGAAAGTGAGAAGTGCCTTCTAAAGAAAAACACTTAAAAAGAATCTCTGTGCAATAGCTAAACACTTGCCAGGGAAAGTAAACACAGTTTTTAAATTTTAGGTTTTTTAAAAACTTCCCATCATTTAAAGCCACATGGACTTTAATTCAGTGCTATCATGATGGCTATTCAATAAATATATTTTAAGTATTTCTCAATAAACACAACGGCATAGGTGTTTTCAGATCCATGTCAGAAAATACATTTTTAGTCTGAAGAAAATCCACTTCAAGTGTTTTCGCTTTCATTATACAAAGAATACATCCCCTCTCCTCATACTGTAGAATTTTTTTTTAAAGTTATTAAATGTTTATCTGCATTTCCAGTGTAAAAAATATTGATCTGAAAGAGTCTTCAAGAAAGTGTCAGAGGCAGGAAGACATAGGCAGAAAAAAGGTTTGAGAAAAGCTGCCAATAATCTGCCAACAGTATGTCCAGCAAATGAATGCAGGTAAGAAGAAAAGGGAAGTGGGAAACAGAGATAGACTTCCAGGAACCAGGTACTTGCTGTGTGTACTGATTAGATTAATTTGCTCCTGGTCCAAATAAAAGTACACTGAAGAACACACAGAGAAGAATTAGTGATTGGGTTTTGGTGCCTGTTATAGTCTCTCTGCATTGTTCTGGGACTTTGTGTAGTGTTTTTGTCACAGGAGCTGGTTTCCTTTGCCAGTTTTACCCTCTGGCAGGTTGGCAGCATGGTGATACATGGATAGCAGCATTGCTTATGTTCATGTAGCAAAGGTAGGATGCAGCTTCTGTGTTTGATGCTGTGGATCTGGGTTCACACTATAATTCAGTCATTCAGGGTAAGGGAGCCAGAGGGCAGATAAGATTTTTTCCAAGCATCTATTAACAAAGTTTCCAATGTGTGCTTAAGATGCCACCTGACTAGAGGCAGATTGATTTAATAAACTGGGATCTGTCTTGGGACTTTGCATTTTTTCTCATTGCTTTCCTGCTGAATCATCTTTTTAGCCAAATGCCCGAGTTTCTTCTTCTGTAAAACAGATGCAGTAAGCATTGCAGAAGCAAACAGTAATGTGTTCTTCTTTTAGACAGAAAAGGGATGTATAATAACTGGACATTATTTATTTTTATCTGAGATGTTTTAGAAGAGAGGGTAGGTTTTATGTGGGCTCATTGTCTGCTTTCTCATCCTTGCAATACTGTAAGGATGGTGTTACTGTAGTGTTTCTATAATTTCTGCTTGGTTCTCTCAATCAGTTCAGAATAAATGAGTATCCATCTGCTTTTGGGCCAATTTTGAATGCTTCTTTCTTAACATCCTCTCAAAGAATTTGAAGATAAATATGAAGTCCCTCTCATGGCAGAGGAATCTGGCAGTCAGGCAGAGCACAGGTAAGAAATCTCAAGAGTCACTTAGGTTTGAGAGAGTGTTAGATATGCAGAAGACGGTGGTGTTTAGAAAACATTCCAAAACTTAAGGGTGCAGCATTAAACAGATACTTATTTTAGAAAAATATATCTTAAACCTAGTAGTTTGTTCTTTATTTTCATATCAATAGTGTATTCAATATTTTCAAGTGATAGCATGTCAAGAACATCACAAACATCCACCCACTCTCTACTTGTGCTGACTAGTTATTTCTAATCTGATAATAAGCAGTGAATTGGTTAACAGTGTTGGTACTTAAGTGTGCATGTTTTGCTGCAAGGTTGACACTCCAGCAAGATGAATGGGGGAAGTTAACTTTGCTTGATGCTATTGTTTCAGCTGGTAAGGATGAGGACTCAACAAGATGAAAGTATGTTGGTTTACATTGTCAAGGCTATCTTCACAACCAGAAGCTAGAAACTTCCTTTATTATGAGAAAACAAATACATAAATTCTAGGAAATAGAATAAAACACTCCATTAATCTGCATGAAAGCCTTAAATCATTCAGATTCATAGATTCAAGAATTTTTTTCCTCTGCATTTGGGATAAGAGTTCGTTGGGATCAGACAGCATTTTTGCTTGCATCTATTGATGGGTTAAGAAATGACAGTAATAACAGACACAGCAGGCATCTTTTCTTCAAAATGTGGCTTTTTGGAAATGGTGCAGAAGCAGAAAGAAAAGCTAATAGAATACCACCCTGTTGTATTGAAATCTGTTCGGAAAAAGAAATGAGGTTCTGTTCTTGGCTTCCTTTGCCTCATTGAACAATGTAGGATAACTCATTTGATCTACCTTTACACCAGCTTCTCAACTGTGAAACAACGAGTTACCCATGTTTTCTAAAAATGCTGAGAAATGCAGATGAAAAATTATTATGTAATCCCTAAGCACAAAATTGGGTGACCTTTGTTCATATTAAAATAATGAGGACTACTTACCTCATAGCTACTGAGTTGCCTCTTGTTCATTGAGAGTAAGAATGAGAGAATCCAGTCTAGTTTTGTCTTGGCCCAAAGAATACTTCTGAACTGCTGTTTTTGTTCAGTTTTACAGTTCCATTTTTATAAAGTTAAAGGGACCTGAAAATGAATAAAATTGCAAGTTAATGAATGATACTGTATGTTTCAAGATATCCGCACTCTAACAATCTTTGTCTATATCTTCAAATACCAGTATCTCAGTTGTAATATTACTGCTGGGGTTTTCGGAAAAATAGCATATAATGTCAAGTCTGTACTTAAACTGTAACCAACAAACTCTGGGGAGCTATCAAGTTATCAGTCTTTAGTACCGAAAGCATAACACTGGTTTTAAGTATAGCTACTCAAAATGGTTCAAGTTACAGCTGGGTTGTGTTTTAGCAAACTAAAATTAAGGTATTTTTAGCCAAACAGAAAAACTCAGAAGTGTAGATATTTGTAACCAAGGTCCTGATTCTATAAGTTAATTTCTATTTAACCCTGTAAAAATTAGAGGTACACACATACATGCATCCAAACCACCAGTGAATGCTGAAGTTCTCAGTATGTTGTTGCCCATAACCTCAAGCTAGAATGGAAACACTAGCACTTCAGCATTCAAAATCTGGATCAGCTGCTAAGGTCTAAGATGTTTGGATTTAAACTTTGTATACTTTAGAGTAGATGGTATGTATTCTGATCTGAATTAAAATATGTGGTAGTTGATAGAAAATAAGACAAATTCTTTCCTTTCAAAACTGAAATGTTTGTTTGTCACATGTACCCATAAATGTTCTCTCTTTCAAAAGGAAAAAAGTATTTAGAGATTGTGATGTAAGATCCAAATCTGAGCAAGTCCCTTCTGAAGCAACAGTGGAGGAAACATCTTTGGTGGCCTGTGCAAAATGACCAGACATTGTCCTATGTACACTTTAATTAAACACGTAAAGGCCAAGTTGCTTGTCAGATCAGCTACAAATTTGAGAATTTAAAGGCTCATTGCAGCCAGTATTTCACATTTGCATTCACTATTTTTCTGTGATTCTATAAAGATCATGTCTCTATTTTCTCTCCAGTTTTACTGGTGAATCTCCAAGAGACAGTATCAGTTTGGCTCCAAGTAATTAGTCTTTTTTTTTTCCTTTTTCAAAGCACATAAATTATTACTGGGCCATTAATTCTGAGTGAATCTAATCCCAGTTCACTGTTGATTTTGGAAGGAGTAAGTTATGCTCTTTAGCCTATTTATCAAGGTTTTCACATGTCTATGGAGTCTTTAACACATGCATCAGTTAAATTAAAGATCAGTACAACAAACACTACGTTTGCTTTTTTTGACTTACTGAAAAGTCAAAAAATCCACAGATGCCTAAATGAATTACAGTGTTAATAATACAATCTCTAGAAAAGCCATAGAAAGTATTCATCTATTTTTTCATAATGTTTTGAAATTTTCATACGGAAGGAAAGGATATAAAAAAATCCTTAGTAGTATTGGCTTTATGCATGTGTATGTAATACTTCGATTCAAAATTAAGAAGTTCAGAACTTCTGAGGTGGAACAGGGACACAACTGTCCTTTCCAAATTGTGCTTTTGAAAATGCAAATAGCAAAGGAACACTGGATGCAACTTTAGTATGTTTCTGCACTTAGTCTTATAATGGATACTAATCCATTAATCAGAGATATTTACTTGCTTTTTTCATCATACTTTCCTAGACATCACATAATTTTATGCATACATACAGAGTATCCATCTAGATTGGAAAACTGTTATTTCAGTTTTTCTGGTGGGAAATTGAGGCACAGAGAGACTATGGGACTTTTTCCAGATCACAGAGGATATGACTTAAAGCAGGCTAAAAGATCTTGAATTTATGATTAACTTCTAAATCACTATATAGCTTTTTTTAAGACAAATTAGTGCAAGCAATAAATTAAACTGATAAATGTTTATTTGAAAACCAAGCTAAACATTATTAATGCAATTTGGTGGGTAAAAAACCCCCAACAACCCAGCATATTTCTAGAGCTAACTTTATTTTGATGTGTATTTTGTGGAAAAGAAGAGCAAGATTGTTATTTTTTTCCCATCAGAAAGATCTGTGTAGTTTGCCAATATCTGCCTTGGCAATGCTTTAGTAGAAATGTATATATTTTGCCTTTTAGAAAACTAGTTTCCCAAGGCTGAGAAAAACTGTGAGTAAAATTATGTGGCAGGAAACATTTAAGCATGAAAATATGAAATATAATTCAGATTTGATAAACTCAGTGTCAAAAGACACACTATTTAGAAATTCTTTAAAGACATCTTTAGCCTAAAAATATCCTGTTGGTTGAGAAGAAAATAAAGGCAGCAATAAAAATTCACACAACTAAAAACAAAAGCAATAGCAATGAGTTTAAAAGTGACTCTAGGGAAATATGGACAATTGATACAGGAAGCTGAAAGTATCTTTAAAAAAATCTGTAGAGGATGGAGGAAAATAAGAAACAATACATTAAGTATATAAAGGAAAAGTGAGATCTTAGTAATGATTTAAATCCTGTACTCAGCAAGGATAGTAAAAACATGGATCATGATGTGTAAAAGGCAGGCGTGCTCATAGATCTCTGTTTTGCCAGAAAAGACAGGAAGATCTATTTCTACCTTAAAGCTAATGAAAAGTATCCCATCAGTAGCTAGAAACTGAACAAATATTAATTTTTTTTTTTCCAAATGGGCAGTATCAAGCAGTAGTCTTGATGCAAGCTCGGGTAACTTATTTCAGTGTATGAATAAGTTTTTAATTACAGAATGCTGGGGAAATTGCAGAAAATTAATGCTGAGATTTTAAATTAAAAATTTGTTAAGAATCATACAAAAGACTGACTAAAAGGGATGTAATAAAGTATAGACAGGGTACAGTCATGTAGGGAAAAATATTTCTAGTGTGGTCCTGTGAGGGTCTGGTTTTTTCCCAGTGCCAGGCAATATCTTTAGCAAAGTCTGGAAAATACACAATTATCAATAGCAAAACTTAAAAATTACAAAATCATTTGGTGAACAATTAATGATGATAAAAGAGGAATGAGCTAATCTGCAGTGCTCATTACAATAAATTCATTAAAGCAAGATTTTTTTGTGTGGCCAAAACCGAGGCCAAGGGAAAAAGAAATTACATACCACTTATTATTAGGAAAGTGAATCCTCTACAAAAGAAATAATAATTTGAAAGTAGGCTCCCAGAATAATGCTATGATTAAAATGTAAGATGCAATCCTTTCATGTCTAAGCAAAGGAATACAGATGAAAATGGTGATACTCCTGCTGTGTATGTCATTAGTGAGAACATTCCTGGAATACTTTGTCCAGTTCTAGCATTTATGCTTTGTGAAGGACCTCTACAAACTAGAATGAGCTCAGAAGAAAACTGCAAAAAAGTTATGAGGTCTGGGAAATGTGCTTCATACTGAGACAATAAAGAAGCCTGGACTACTCTAGGTTAAAAGGAGACTTAGTCACAGTCTTCAGGGCTGTTCATAGAAAACCGTTCTTGACCAGTTCTGTTACAAATAAAGTCTAATAAAGTATTTAAAATTAATTTTTAATTTTGAAATTATTGTTGCTGGTTAATTATTATCCAATTAATGACACAGATGAAACTACTGGAAATTTAGTTTTGACAGTTCTGAGCTGGAAACAGAGCACAAATATCAAGTGATAGTAATTAGTGTTTGGACCAAATCCTGACATAGCAATGTGCTGGATTTTTCATTTGTTGCAATTCTTAAATTGAGCTGTAACATATTTCTCAGAAAGACACCTGATGTAGAAATTGCTGTGTCCTGGTCTATAATTTCTAGAACAGGTCAAGTTAGAAGACCAAAAGGTATCTCATGGCTATAAAATCAGCCAGGAAGAAGTAACTAAGGTACGCTGTCATGAAAAAGACAACATATATGTACTCCAAATACTACTATCACAATAAAAAGTATAGTAGAAAGGGAAACTTATGGTAAATAACAGAAGAAAGTATCACTGGGTTTAATGCGTTGCTGACAATTAAAAGACCATATTTCTAATACAGAGCCTGCCTCTAACTTCCTTACTTTGTCCAATTCAAGTAATTTTTACTAGGCAGAGTTCTGTCTAATTTGCTTTCTAATTTCTACTGATGAGTTTGAATTAAGTTTAAGGCATGTAAATCAAATACAGTGATGACTGCACAAATATACTAAATTTTATATATGGTTATTGTTTGCACCAAGGAGGCACAAAGAGTTTTTCTTCAGCTACTCTAAAAAGAGCTGGTGTGCAGATGGGTCTGACTGTAAAAAAAAGTACACAAATATATCACGTGTGGTCTTCTGTCCTGCTTAAATCAGATTCTCCACTGGCATTTCCTTCTACTCCATTGTTAAATGGGTGTATTAACATCTACAATATTTTGCAAGGAAACACTACAGGTATTAAGACTTAGGGGTTTGGGGTTTTATTTTGGTTGGTTGTGGGGTTGTTGTTTTTGTTTGGGGTTTTTTTGGTTTCATTTTTTCCTCTTTTTGTTGTTTTGTGTGCTTTTGTTATTGTTGTTTTGCTTTAGTTTGGTTTTTGTTTTGTTATTAAGGTCTGCGATGATAAAGTGCTTTAGAGTGGCAACAGCACGTGTATTCATTCAAGACACATAAATCCTCTAGTGTCATCTACCAATCTTTGGGAAGACTCACAGATTAAAATGTGCATTATACTTTGTGTTCTATACATATGGGCCAAAATGCAACATTGTTGGCTCAAATCTGTATATAATATTTAATGCACTGTCTTCATTTCCACTAAAGGCAGACCTCTTTAGTGACCAAGAAAGGTTTTATGCTCTGCTTCATCTTAAGAAAATGCCCGTTTATCGCTTATAGCCCTCTTATTAAAACACATATATCTTTCTTGGACTGATCCTGGTGGGCATCAGGCAAAGTATCACCAGCCAGTCGAGGGAGGTTGTCCTGCTCTGCTCTGCACTAGTGTGGCCTCACCTTGAATATTGTGTGAAGTTTGGGGCACTGCAATATAAGAAAGATATTGAGCTATTAGTGAGCATCNTGATTCTGTGACTGCTTGACAATCTTAGTTAAACACTTTATGACTTAAACAATAAGAGATGATAGTGTTAAAATGAAAGCTGCTTCAAATAGACAGACACTTCACAATACTTTACCTGAGAGCTTTTATCACTTACATCAACTGGTCTTTTCTCTGCTTCCTCTTATGCTTCTGCCAGTGTTCGGTATTTGTTAAACTTTCTCTTCTACTTAGAATATTTCTTCAGCTTGGAAACTTTCCATGTGGAAAAAATAGGCTTTCTGCAAACTTTGATAAATGATTCTATTAATAGTGCAAATTTGCTAATTTCAGTTCTAAATACAGGGACTGTGTGATTTTTGTTTGTTTGTTTACTTGCTCTGCTTTTACATCCTAATAAATTATTCCGCACATGTTTTGCTCATTTCTGCACAGTTTTAGCCTCATACAGAAAGTCTTTGGATATTTCATCTGTATCATTAGAAAATACTCAGAGGGCGGGAACATCTGGAATTAATTTTACCTGTTTTCACACATCAGTGCAAGGAAAATATCATNCAGCATACTTTGCACTGTGAAAGCTTGTATATTATTTTAGTGGCCCCTGGAGCTGCTGCTCTGGACAGTTTTGCCCAGCTTGGACCTAAAAACAACTCATCTCTTTTATCTCTTGTCTCCCCCAAAATAAACTCGTAACACTGAAGACGTGAGGGAAAATTGTGACCGTATTAATATTAAAGATTACTTTTCCCAGTATAGCCTGTATTCCTCCATTTCAAGGCTCTCAGTTCAGCCATGAAGAAGTTGGTTCCTTGTCTCACTAGGAGAGCCATGATGGCAAGTCCCTTGCTTGTTACTGCTCTGTGGTGTATTAAAGGCATCTGTATTG
>WEIV01018677.1:38335-67489 GCA_013390005.1 Calyptomena viridis | reverse complement strand
GCATATTCTATGATACTGTGAAAAAAATGTTGATAACCTTATAGGTGTTATTTAATGTGCTCTGAATATATCTTTAAACATACTCTACACTGACGAAAAAATGTATAAGGGCTAGGAATGTAAATATGTTAAATAATGGTCTAGATATATACACTGCAATTTTTTTGAAAATTAGGCTGAAGAATCACCTACAGTAAGAAAGAAGCAAGTAGTATCTTTCCTAGATAGTTAATATAACACCTCCTCACATCTGTTGGAAAAATAGTAGAATTTCAACTAACATGTATTAAAAGCATTCCAGAAGTAGTACCATTTAATTCTCCTTTGCTGAGAAGTGAAGTATTGAATGTACTACTTAGACTTTGCTATGAAAGTCTGCTCTAAGAATTCAGCTTTCTGCTCTTCTGCAAACTTACACTAGATAATTAGTGTAGCTCCTTTTTTTTCCCACATGGTTTTGGTGTTTTTCTGTTTCTTGTTTCCTGAATTTAATTATCCAGATATGGATAATTTTTTTCTACACAGGAAGGTATGGTAGTAAATACGTTTATTTCTTATAATTCTCACCATAAGAATCAGCCTTAAAGCTATTCATGCCAGGAGGAGTTTTGCTCTTAACTTCATTTTTGAAAGGTAAAGATCAAAATTACTCATGGCAAAACAAATCTCAATTTATCTACTTGCTACTTGGAAAGCAAACTTCTGCTTCCTTTAGGACTGCAGGGAGGTAGGGAGCAGACCCTTGGTGGGAATGTGCAAAGGCCAACCACTTTCCCGCTGATCAAACCATTCCTATTCCTTCCAGTTCTGATCCCTGTAAATGATTATCTGCATCTACCTCTTGACAGACTCATGGTGTTACATTTGCAGTGAAAGATCCACACCACAGAGGGCTGATGTAGGTACATACACGTGTAATATTTGTATACGTATGTATCTTTTGTTCTTGGGAAGAAAAAGATTACTTGTTAATGAACCCCAGGAATATGCTCCAAAGCCTCCCTGGATGTGACAGAGAGACAGCTGAGGCATTTTAGAGTGCTTCCATCTGGGTAACTCAAACTCTACAGTTGAGCCCAGCCATGCCCTTCTTAGCATCAAGCCTTCAGTTGCTGGGTTTTGAAACAGCCAACGTGCATCATCAACCCCTTCAGCATTTCTCTGTCCATGAACAGTAAAAAGGCAGAAGAGTAAAGAGATATGTCGGTATTGACATACACAAATGCTTATCAAAACATGGATAACAGCATTAATATGATATTAGGAAGTTACAGCAACAATAACAATATGCATTTAGAGCATAGTGCTTTAAATATTCAAATACATAGAAAGCATTTCCTAAAGTAAAGATCAAAGAACTTCTCAAATGCCATATTTCAAAGCCTTGCCTGAAATGTTCTATTAGTATACTCAGTTGCTTTTATATCTCTGTATATTCAATATAGAGAAATGTTTATTTTATCACTTCATAGTTATTATCAAGTTATTATTTGCTAAAGTATGTGTATATTTACCTTAAAAGACAGTCTGCACATTTTGTACTTGAGACCTTGGGAAAAAAATGCTTTTAATATTCCTATAATACGACATTAAAAAAATCTTATATGATCTGGAGTTTAACCAGTTGTTCCTTTTTGTATTCCAATTATTCTGAATAAAATCACTTGTTATAAAGAAAAGTGAGAGAAATCAAATGCAAAGATTCCTGCAACCCAGCTAACCAAATGCTGTACTTTAGTGGGAGCCAGGAAGAACAGCCATCTGGGATGGATACACTGATAGGTAAAAGTTTTGCAATACAGGAAAGCAACATTACAAATACAAACGAGAAAGAACAGGAGACATAGCAAGGTAAAACTTGAATCTGGAGAGTAGCAGCATGACTATCAATGGGAATATAATAAATCTAGCATGGTAGCCATTAAGTACCCTTCAAATTGAGACTGGAGCTGAAACCTGTTCTGTAATAATCTTTTCAATTATAATACTCAGACAGCAACTGCAAATTATACGAACATTTGAAAAATCATGGGCTATCCACACAAAAATAGCTACCACCAAGTTTCACAGAATCACAGAATGCGCTGACTTGGAAGGGACCCACAAGGATCATCTAGTAGTCCAACTCCTAGCCCTGCACAGGATCATCCTCAAGAGTCACACCATGTGCCTGAGAACACGATAAGGATTTGATTATCATGTGGTTCATTTTTGTTCTCTAATAAGAACCACGCCTAGTTTTCTGGAGTGAAAACAAACAGATTAATGTTTTTTGTTCTTGTTTCCACTTCTCTGTTTCTTACTAAAATGTCAGAACAAAATCAGTGTGAAAATATTCATACCCAAACCTAGCAACTGTCTCTTGCAGCAGTGGCTTAGCTAGATCTATGCTCTGCATTATAAGGGTGGAAACCTAATGAGTTCCAAAGGAGGTACTCAGCCACAACATGTATCAAACCTGTGATCATCAGAAGTCTCCCTTACACAGGAAAATTCCCAGCCATAGGTACACACAATTAATATCTCTTCCAGGCTTCTTAGCAAACACATTTCTGACTTGTGTCTATGCAAGTCTGCTAATTCTTCTGGGTTTTTTTGCAAATCCCCATCCCTTCCACAGCTGTCTTTTCTCAAATTTCACAAGAATTTTTTTTCCCTTTAGCCCCAGTGACTACCTTAGTTTCCTGTTTTGACAAAGTAGTTCTTCCAGGCTATCACCTCAAACATTATTCAAACTAGAAAATATTATAATAGTAAATTTTTCTAGTTACAATACTGTTACTAGTCCTCTGCCAAGGACTACAACACGTACAAAGCTGCTAATGAATTAATGACAAGGTCAACATAAAAGGTCAACTTGACATCATCTCTATAAACCATCAAATTTATATACAATAACTAAGCACAAAATCCACTCATAGGCATAGATTCATGCAGATTTTTCACATTGGTAGATTAAAATATTACAAGGGTACAGGGGGAAATCTTTCCTAGTTCCAGGTATCTATTTAAAAAACCTTACTTCTGTATTGCTCTTCTGTTTGTTATAGAAAGAGTAAATTCCTCTGTAGTCTCAATGTGTATCAATTTCAGGTCTGCACCTTCATGGGTAGCAAATGGGTCACTGATCTACCACGCAAATCTTTTAATATTTTTCAGTTTAAAATCAAAACCATCCAATTTTCACTTCAAAAACCATATCGATGTAATGTTCACTTCAAATAGAACATAGGGCCTCAATTACATCTGATGTAAAAGGGTCTCAGTGGCACTCATGTTGACTAAAGATGTGCTGTTGCTGGTCCAGTGGAGGGCAGCAAAATATTTACTAAAGTGATTCCTCTTTTAATGTCCTCATCACTGAGTTGTTCCAACAAATGACTTCATAAAAACCTTGAAAGAGTTCAGTACTTCGTCATTTGTTTACAAGACCTTATATATTTGTTTATTTTAGTCAGAAGTTAGTTTTTAGAATATTTCAGACTATTTTCACATCAGAGATCATGCCTTAAACCAAACAATGCTTCTTGTATAAAAAACTCTGTGGTGCTCCCATTCTTCCCAAAGCTAATGAAATCTGTATCAAGAGGAGGAGGGTCCTACCTCTCTGCCTCAAAGTCAGTTAGTCTGTTCTCTGGAAAGCTTGTGTAAATTTACCAGTGGTTTAAATGCAACTCCAAATCTCCAGCACAGCTGTATCAGCATACTGACCATCTTGCATCATTCATTTGGTCTGAGCACATGTTATCTCAACTTTTAGCTTAGCAGAAAGGGGAGTCAGCAGTACCACGGAACAGTTTGAATACTGTCCTAAGCTGGAAGCTGAATTAAAAAGGGAAATATTTTAATGAATCTATTAATGGATTTTGTACAATTCTCTTTAGCATAATTTACATTGATTTTTTATTAAAATCTACTGATAATAACCTTCCATATAGGGACAGACTGATTACAAAAAAACTGCTGAGAATAAAATAGGGCTTGTCTAAAAGCTAAATCCCAAGAGATGTAAAAGGTCGTTAACTTAAGACTGTACATGTGTTTTATAGCTTGTAAAAAGGTATCCTCCTGGAAATGAGCTTTCCTACTTATTTTTATAATGACAAGGCAGAAGGCTGAACAAAGAGTCATCACAGAATGGTTTAGAGTCAGGAATGGTACAGATGCCTCTGGCATCTGCTCACACTTTATATTGAGTTGACGATACCTGTGCCAGCACTGGAGTTCATCCTGGAAGGAGAGGGGAACAGATGACCACATCCCAGGGGGGACAACTGTTGTGCTTCTGGTGTTCTTTTTAAGCAGTTGGTTCAGCAGCTCAGGCTGAAATGCTGAGGAGCATACACTGGAAACAATACACACAGTCATGCAGGGGATTTTTTTCTGGCAAATACTGGCAAAATCCAGTGTTTTAAACCGTAAATGAAGCAAAGAGGTGTCAGCTGGATGAAGGTGTATATCAGTAAGTGCTTAGATAATGTAGTAAGTGCACTGGAGAACACTTCCTACACCATGAAATGAACTGTAGAGAAAACAAATTATTCCCAATTGTATCCCTGGAAATCCAGAACAGAGCAGCCTATGCAAAAGCAGCAATTCTCAGCAACATAAAGAGTTTTCCTGTGTTTCTCACTAAGACATTGGCACCTGATGATACTGTCTGCAGTCAAGTATCTGCTGTGAAAGTGAAGAAAATAATCATGCAACAGGACTGCTGAACTGTAAAGAGCAAGGAATGAAGTTGAGAGATGCAACAAGCTACCAGGGCTCTCCCGCAGCACTGTCCTACAGTCAGTAACAGAGTATTTGGAGCTAATCTTCAGACAAGATAAAATTCTTGATAACAGTGAAAATACAAAAGAGGCAGGAGATCATTTAGTGAGAGGTGGGATTCAACCAGGAAATGGAGCACACTGAGAGGACACACACAGAGAACTTTATGGAGTGTTATTCCTAAATTTAAAAATTCCTAAGATATGATATTTCAACATAAATTACCAAATTCCTCTTGGAGCTGGATGAACCATCCATATGAAACACTTAACCTAGGTAGGATGTCAGTATATATAATACATCTTGAATAGTTATAATGCACAAAGTACCTGTACATATATCTAAATTATACTTCATGCTTGCACCTGGCTCCAGCAAATTATTTTCACTGGTATATTGTGGTGGGATGTCTTACCCTGATAAGGCCTAGACTCTGATCAGAGAATGCCTACAATGCAAGTTATCTGTGGTGAGTTAAAGCTGGCAACAGATGATGTTCAATTATGCTAAAATCAGCCTGATTCACCAAACTTCAAACACACACCCTACTTTTTGAAGCAGGATTTGACAGATGAGGAAGTTGCTAGCCTGTAAATCTATGACTACCAGTCCATCACTTTATAAATATAAAAGCCCTGTCCAACTTTCGTATGGCAGATTCTTCCATATTCTTCCTTAAAGTGTGGAGCTTGTCCCATGAAGCAGGAAGGCCTCTTCATGGTTAGTCCCCAGAGTTTGAGAGACAAATCTGCCTTCTATCACACCCTACTTTTTATATCAATCTCTACTTAATGATTGTTTCTTTTGCTAGCTTTGATATAATTGCTTTAATATAACTGCTTTGATACAGTGCACTTATCTATACTACTTTATGCTATATTATACCCTTCTAGTAGGTTTTTAGTTTTTACACTGTTTAGTAGATAATTCTGATTAAAATCTTTCATCCGTCCACTCATCTATTCATTTGATATAATAAATAATTCATTTAATATGAATATATCAAGTTTGCCATCATTAAAACCTGCAGGACAGAGTGATTTCATCATACCTCTATCATTCCTTAAATTTAAACCACTGACATAATCCAAGGCTAAGATAGGATTCGGCCACACCAAGGCTCCTCTCTGAGGAGTTTAGAAAACAATGAAGTTGTTTCTGCATCTCATTACTCAACAGCAGGGCTTCTCTAGTAACTTTGTATAAGGCCTCCGCTCCCACCCACAACACATATGCAGTAGTAAATGTAAACACAGAAAACATTTGCTCACAGAGCAAGTGTCAGCATCAGAGTGGAAATCTTGCAAAAGAAAGGTGCTCTGCTCTACAGTTTGCAGGGATTGACTGTCCCAGATCATGCCATGTTTGTAAGGTCACCAGAAGTCTTGAAGAAGGTCCTGAAGAACAGGAGGATAACCTGTACAGTTTTCATCCACTGCGGTTCTTCTCTACTGGAAAATATCAGTATTATTTCTAAAACATATGAAGCTGCCTTAAGTGGTTGTTTATAGTGCTATTAATTGCTATGGAACCTAATCAGATGGAGAAGTTAAAGCCGGAAAAGTGAAACAATAGCAAACAGAAGGAGTGGCCCAGTGCACACAATAACCAGGTTTGCAGCTGCTAAAATACATCTGACTGATCCAGCTCCTTGGGACTGAACTGTCCTGCCAGGGTTGTCAGAGAGACACCCATGCAAACACTGGAGCTGGTCTTTCCAGATGTGCTGGCTTCCCATCAGGCCTGGGAACATCACCCTGTCCTGCTCACAGTGTATTCCCTCCTTCTTTTTGCTGTGAGGTTCCCTTTAGCTTCCACTGGCTTGTCTCTGCCTGCCTAACTCTGGCTCTTTTGTAGCACTAAGAGCTACTAAATAATCAGAAACTTCCTCTCAGCCTTAACAAAATGCACAACACTTTTAACCACTGGGGCGAGGGTCAACACAGTTTCTTCACAGCTGAAAGCCTGGCACTGCATACTGAAGCGTCCCTTGTTTTGGCTATTGCCTGATCTGTTTCCCCAGTATCTTCCCTGCCTTAAAATGCTAGATTACCTCCACTTTATATAAAATATGAGAGATAATGCCTTTTACTCTTCTACCAGCTCCCTGCCCCCACTTCTACAACTGACTCATGGGATTGTATTTCTCCTTTTTAGTTCAATATTTTTGCCATGGCAGCAGGCAGCTCACTTGGAGCAACAGCTCTGACCTGGAATATAGCAAATTGACTGTGATTTAAAGTTCATCTATGAGCACAGAGTTCTCATCAGCCCAGAACATGTAAAGCAGAGTCTAACTACGTTAGCTTTTATATATGGTAGTCCTGATATCACACAATTACCTGTATTTCTACCTGGGATTTTCCAGGCACAAACACAAAATATCTGTTAAGAGTCTCTCAGTCATAAATATCCCTGTAACTGGGATTGTAGAAAACAAAACAGGAATTATTATCAAGGGGAGCACAAGGGTGGTTTATACTCTTTTCCTGCAGTGAGAGATTAAGCCCACTAGAAAAAAATACACTGTATACAACTACATCTTAATAAACAGCTCATGGAGAGTCCAGAAACAGGCAGTAAATAAGGCAGAAATAAGAACTTCTTGCATTTGATGGAGTTTAGGGCAGTGTAGCATGGTTCTGTTCAGAAACATACTTTTCCTGTTTGGCAAGGGGAGTGCAGCAGGGCCGAGGACAGCAAAGAGGCATCCAGGGCTCCTGCCCTGCTGCAGCAGCACTTTACTGTCCTGGGCTCTGTCTCCTGAATTATAAGCAACAGTGGCAAAGCTGCAGCTGGGAATAGAAAAGCAGCTTGCCAAGCAACGAAGAGAATGATGGCTGGGGCAGAGGGAGGGGGGGGCAGCACCTCACAGCTGGGACAAACAACCTGGATATGCGCAGGAAACCAAGAAGCCAAAGATCCTGAAGAATGGCAACAGGACACAATGCCAGCTCCACAGGGGCTCATGTGCTAAATGATGGTCTGGGTCTCCAGGAGGGAGGGAGAGAGAGATGCCTATCTCACAGCTTTTATACAGTCTCAGAGTCTGAATTGCAGAATGGTTCCTTTGTCTCAGCCCCTTGTTGGGTCTAAAAGCCATGAGGCATGCAGTCAGATGTCCAGGGCAGCCTCCAGGACCAGGGAGGTGGGGGGAGTAGGGGGAAGGAAAAGAAGGAAAGCTTCATTCCTTAAGTTTGCACTGATCCCTGAGGCTTAGAGAACAAAACTCCAGGGAGCACACACAGCCTCAGCGGACTGAGGGTCTCAGGCAGCTAGAAGGTACTCATAGGGAAGGAGGAGAGCACCTATAGACAGCTGGTCTTAGCTGCTTAGACCTGCTTTGAGACATGTTTAATTTCAAAGCACAACTGGTGAATGGGATCTCCATTCGCTTACTCTGCCATAGGCATGCCAGGAACAAATCCAGTTTTAAAAGAAAGTTCCATAAACTGATGATCCCTGAAAGCCATCAGGGCTTTCAGGAAATAGAAACTACGTAGTGTGTGCCAGAGGCAGCAAAGCAGCATAACTAAGAAAATGGATGAAAAACAAGTGCTGAGCAACAGAGAGGTATTTTTGTATTAGCCCTGCCAAATGGATTATTTATACCCTAATCTTCTGCTGGTGGTATGACTGAGCTTTTTAAAGGAAAGTTGCAGCCAGCTTCTTCTGGTTTTTTAACGAGGCAGAGAAGCTTACATCTGAAAGCAGTTCCATGGCAGCTTCTGGCTGCCATCCCATGCATACGGATTTCAGGATAACTCTTAAGAAAGGCAGAAAGTGACAGTTAACAAACAGCTATTCTGGGAACAGTGGGGCATTAGGACTGTCCAGACCATAAGGAGACCTTAAGAAGCAAAATTACATCAAGCAATGAAAGCCTGTATCTTCAACAGAAAGATCCACAGCGTGAAATGCTGGTTAGAGGAACTGGATCCTGGAAAGGAGTGGAGATGACCCAAGGGGTCTTTGCTGTCCAGGGACTGTCCAGTACATGGGAGCTGGGTGCCATGGCATGAACACAGAGAAGCACTTGGAGAACACAAAAAAACCCCAAAGAAGTTAGACTGCAGACACCACCCTGAAAGCTTCAAGGCAAGGTCATTTCTATCTTAAACATCATCATCTGACCAGCAGCACTTGCAGAGCGGACACCTACCAGCAGCCCATGCCTACCTTCAGATACTTCTTTTTCCAAAGACCTAGAGCCCCTCTTCTGAGCTACCAAAATCCAAGTATCACTCACCGAATGACTGAAACCACCTATATGGGATGAGCAACAGCTTCTGCCTTTTTCTCATTAGCTCTTTTTATGTACTGGTTGAAGAATAGTCATCCTCAATTGTTCATAAGAGACTATGCAGCTCACCACAGCTCATCACTGACCTAAACCCTTCCAGTCAGACTTTGGATGTTTACATAAATAGTATGTATGTATGCATAGACACTTATTTTACAGAATCCTAATAATGGGCTCCTACCATCTCCTACTTCTCCTTCCAAGAACCTCCAGTGCTTGGCTATCTTAACTATTAGAACAATTTATTTTATGTTGAAGTTAAACAGAAATCTCCCTTACTGCTATTTAAGAACATTGCTTCTTGTGCTTTCCACACCAGAACATTGTGTATTCCCTTCCTCTTTGGAGTATCCTTTAAAATATTTTAACAAACATTGTTATCGCGCCTCCCCTCAGTCTTCTTTTCTCTAGACTAAACACTGCCAGTGCCTTCAACTCATAGGACATGATTTTTTTTTTTAAACCTCTATCATTCTTTTTCTTTGTTTCTGGACTCTTTCCAGCTGGTCCATATCTTTCTTGAAAGTGCAGTGTTCACAGAATCACTGAAACTTTGACCAATATGTTAAATACTAAAATATTTGGTTCGGACATCTCATTATACAGTACCCCTGACATTACATCTCATTGCTGGACTTGTAGTTTTTAACTACTGGTTTTTTTCTCCTTCAGACTTTCACCATGGAAAATACAACTTGTGATGTTACCCAGACCACTGGGGACAGTATTACAGATTGCAAAGGCAGGAATCTGATGGCTCTGTGTAGAACACAAGGCCAGATGCCAGGGTAGACTTGAGGTGCTACCTCTTACTGGTTTATACAGACTTGATAGCGAATTTGAGCTGACTCACAATGATGCAGTCAATGCTCTAGCACAACTATTTCAATGCTAATGAGAGTATTTCTTTTGCCACCACAGTACTTTTTGGATTATGGTTTTGTTTTTTTGGTAAACTAGAATTACTTCTGGAGCACTAAATTGCTTCTTGATACATTGTTTAAATTTATACCAATAATAACACGAAGGAGGAGGAAGTACAAAAAACCTATTTATACATACAAAAGAATATTCTCGGACAGATACACTGTTTGAAACTGGTAATAGTTTCCTAACTTTGTGAGGAGAAACTTAAAGAGTATGAAACAATTGTCACCATGACTATCACAGAGGAAAATAGTATAACACAATTTAAGACTGATGTTTAATTATTTGCCATACTTAAACTTGCTATAATTAAATTCAATTTGATTAATTAGTTGCTTTAATTATCTAGTGGACTCTGTGGCAGGATCTACAAAAATTCTTTGCTGACTGATGCTTTAGTTAACTTTCTTAAGTACTGAGATCTGCAAAACTTCCTCCACAGCTTGCAGTTCCTCAGGTTTTTTTTCCTTGTTTGGCATGAAATTTAGCATCAAATTGCAATTTTTAAGTTTGGCTTATGATTGCCTACCAACTTTTTCTCAGGGCAGAATCTGACTCATACAAATCTCGCATCATCATCTTTCCCGGACTGGATGTTTGTCTCAACCAGCCCAGCTCTATAATAAAAGCTTTTAAGGTTTTTCCCTTTCTTGGTTCATCTTCTTCTCCTGACCCATTTCCAGGATTTTCTTCTTTCCGGAGATACAAGAGTATGCAAAATCTGCACAACAATACCCATGTAACCAACCTATTCTTCCACACAATAGTAGACTACACAAGATATTACCTGCTTTTAATTTTGCAGGTAATTACCTACATTTCACACACTAAAGTGTCCTTATCAAAAAGTCAGGTCTCTTGAACTGCTTCCACCTGTCAGTCAAACTTTTGTCAGCTTTGTAACAAAGCCGTTAAGCTTCTCTGTTTTCTCATTCACCATCTGTGCCTTTTGTTCTTGATTCCTTCATTATCTCTGCTACTTTCTTTCTGGTCTTGTCCTCGTTTATGGTCTTTTTGGTTTTGGTCACATTTCTAAGTGGAGATTAATGAGGAGCCTGAGTCAGTGTTTAGAATTAACAAACAGGTGGGTTAACAGACACTGAGGAAAGACCCTTGTGGGAGGGAGAAGCATGATATCTGCATTAGTCACATCATGAACATCAATACACTTTACCAACTGGTTTGTACCAGACTACCCTGGGAACAGGTTAGATTCCTGTTTTTAAATTGTTGCATACTTTTGCACTCTAACTTTAGAAACTGGCTCAGTTACAAGCTTTACAATCTTTCCTTCTATTAGTTGTTTCTTCCATGTTCTAGAAAAATAATGTGAAGCTCACACAAAACATGCAGAGATCTTCCAAACTTGGAAGCTGCAGGGAGCAACAGCAGTGTGGAACCTATCGCGGCCTTGCACCTGATCCAGGAGACCCAATCACCTTGCCAGAGGTTGACACAAAGAGTAGGCTTTTAAATTCTCAGTTAAACCTAACAGAATCTTGTGAGCAACAAAATTAACAAAAGAAAACAAAACTGAGTAAGCAAAGGAAAAATGAAAAAAAAAGAAAATTTTTTCCTTCAAATTTAATTTGGGGTGCTTACTCTACAGAGACAAAGGCATCTATGTTGAACAATCTGGAGATAAAATTTTATTTAGCCAGCATTTAGCATCATAAATCATAAATTTTGTCCAAGGAAATGAGGGGCTACTCAGGAGAATGAAAACCCAAGATAGTCTGTGTCTGGGTAGAAGGAAGAAGAAAAAAGAGCATATTGCATAGAGACCAAAATGGCTTTTAGAGTTGTCAGGGCTCAGCACTGCCAGTGCAGAGCTGGAGCAGACTCCTCCAGCAGCACGTGTGTGTGTCTTGCTCGTGTCTGACAGTGCCCCAAGTGCTACAAGTGCATTACTGGAACAACCACCTACCTCTGCAGGCAGCAACTCAGGTGAGGACGGGGATTGGTGCTGTCTGTGTGAGAGAGTTTGGGGCGTGTTGCAGCAGGCTTTCAGCTGTGCTCCCCAGGGATGAGCACCAGTGCTTGGGAACCACTGGCCCACAGCCCACTGAGTAGTTGTTATCTTGCGCAGGCAAAACACACACATAAGTGATCTGCTTCAGGGCCAAGAGAGATCCTGATAGCTGCTGAAGGTACCTGTGCTAACAAGCTCCTTCAAAAGCAGTAAATGTATCAATAGCAAAAATTGAAGCCACCCGTGAAGAATGAACTGCCTGGATAACCAAGGATGCCAGCAACACCTTAGGATAAACCGTCAAGCCATTTCACAGCCTGTAATTTAACGTTTTTACCCATCTCCTAGGTGATAGGGCAGCATAAACACTGCTTCCCAGGAGCATTCATGGGTTTAGCACAGAGCAGCACTGCACTTAATCCTGTCATCCAAATTCTTCGTTGTTCTTGGAAAAGTCACCAGAATACAACAGGAGCAGCTGGTCTAATTGCTTCCTTTCTTTACCATCTATGGATGCTTCTGTCAAGCTAGCCTCCTTTACTGGACTGGGCTTCTTTACAGCCTCTGACCTTCAGCCTCACAAGAGGGTTTGAGACATCGGCTTCATTGTCCATTTTCCCAATAGTCTGTTTTTTAACCACTCTCTGCCCATCATGGTCATTCAAAGCAGTTACTCTTTTTCACAACTCACTCTGCTGCTCAGCCTAAAGTGCAGTTTTTCTGAAGAATGGGCTGGACAGGTCATTTTCTGCTTCAGACAAGCTAGTGTTCTTTTTTTTTTATCCCTAAGCTTTCCAGGTACTTTTTTGTTTGACAGCCAAGTTTCATGTTAAATTCAGTTTTAAATTCCTACAGTGAATAATTCTTCTTTGGTGTGAAATAGATATGCAATAGAAATCATCAAAGTCCTATGAACATCCCACCTTCTTCATTCCCAATATTCTGTGTTGTCTTTACCAGTAATCAGTATCTAAACCATGTTAGCAGAGTGATAGAAAATAACTCCTTGTGCAATAGCATTAGAAATAACAGCAAAATTACTTCAGAAATAGCATAGTGTTATTTGCTGAACACAGAGCAGAGTTAAACAGGTACTGGTTTTTTAGACTTTGTAGTGGCCTTTAATTAATAATAAGCAATTGAAATTTGTATAGTAAAGTTTTTATTTCCCTTGAGCTCTGTTTTTCTTTTTAACCCCAAGAGTAGACTTGTTTCAGATCCCCAGTCCAACAATACCACCATCTGATTCCAGCAGGATTCCTTCAGCCAGTGGTGGTGACCCTTCACCATCCCAAGGCAGCTTTCTTCGTGCAGCATTCCTCAGTCTTGGCAATTTTATCTCAGTCCTTTAAATGCCAAGAGAAAAGTGGTGAAAGTGGTGAAAAGTGGAGAATACACATTTCTCAGGCTCTTCTACATGGCCTGTGAATTTGTGCTTAGAAGATGTTCCAGGAGGGCTGGATTGCCTTCCAGCTATGACATCCAGGGAGAATAACCAAAACTTTGTTGGAAACTGCATGGAACAACTACAGCATACCCAGCAGGACAGGACTCCCTTTAGCATATTCGAATAGAAAGAATATAAGTAATAGAAGATAACCACAATCATTTTTCACTGAGTAATATTTAGAGGACTCGCATCTGCATCTAGCACCTGAAAGCTATAGCAATTCACTTCTGTAATGCTGGATCTTTTCTGCTTAGAAAGCAACCACACCAGAACAAGGCAAGTTGATACAGAGAGAAGACACAAACTTCAGAAATGGATAAAAGTTAAAAAGTAAAGAAAAAGGAATTAAATCTACACTTGTAAAGGAAAGAACCAATCAGAAATGCAATGTTAGCGATCCCATAAAACTCTCCATCTTCACATTTTTCACATATTTAGCTAGACTAGAATTCCTGAGAGGCAAACCAGAAAAAAAAAGGCAAAGGCTACAAGTTTGTTTTGAATCCAAAGCTAATAACCCCCAAAACCAAAACTGCAAATTTCCTTCAGACAAGTGTTTTCATTGCTTAGCTTGTGGAGAATTCTTCTATACTTAAAAAAGAAAGAAAAGGGTTTTTAGTATTTTGGTGGAAATGCATTAATTTTTTCTGATAAGAACATTTGAGAGAACTAAAAAGTTTTTGTCTTTATGAATAGATTTGCAGAGTAGAGTAACCCGACCAACAAAACAATTGTTATAGAACTAGGGGATTTTAAAACACTAGAAGTATTCACAAAGGCGCAAAGCCAGTTCTGCTTGCAGAGTTTATAATTTAGCATGAAGTGAGAGATGAACTGAGAGATCCATAAAAAGGATTCTAAGGCCACAATTCAAACTATTCTTGAGAGTGAAAAAAAGTCAAAACAGCTAATTTGTGATAAATGTCAGCTTGAAATTATTTTATTATAGCAGTATCAAGAGAGTTTCTTACACTGTTTGTTGTATAATATACAACATAATGGGTTTTTTCCCTCAAGTTTAAGGTCCTATATATACACCACACAGTAGATAGTCATTTTAGCAATATTGAGGGTGACTCTCAGCAAGATAGTCTGGATACAAACACCATTAGCCAAAGCATCTGCTGTTGGCCAGTGTCAGAGACAGAATGTGAAGACAGAGAAGCTTTTGGTTTTATACTGTAAGGCCAATGGGCTGCACAGAGATATTAGTTTGGGTCTCAGCAGCAGGTTAATGCTGCCAGCGCAAGTCAATTAATCTTCCTTTTGGCCTGTTCAAGCTGGCCAGGTACAGCCAGAGCCATGGTACTGCTCTGCTGGGGTATCTTCCTGGAGTTTAGATCGCATTAACTGTAGGCAAATAAACTGGGTGAAAAGAACCAGCTTGTGTAGTCCCATGCAGGTGGCTGCTGCTTTCTTTTGTATTGATGTTGCTAGAGACCTCCTTGTAGGAAGGGGGGAAGAAGCTCACTCGCTGGATTACACTGCCAAGGACACTGCAAGGAAATAGACATGAGGGGAGACGAGGAGAAAGTATCAGTGTCTTTCCAAAGATATTTGTCTACTTTAAATACATGAAAATCCATTGAAGCCAAGGAATCCTACCATGAAATAAAGGACTCCCAAACTGTGCCCAGGAATTGTTTATGAAGGCCAAAATCATGCCAGAAAACTTTCCAACAGCTTAATGCTACAGATGGGACAGTGTATCAGTGCTCAGGCACTGCATAATTCCTTTCATGCCCTGTATATGCTAGAGTTCATCTATATACTAAGCTATATGCAAAGATCATATAAATCTTTATTGGGAGATGCTGTATGAAAACTAAAACTGTTCCTTGATAGTAATATCCAACTCCACCACTGCTATAACAGAGTGACAGTATCAGAAAAATGTGAAGAGGCAAATTCAGTGTTAATTTTTCTTTTTTGTTTTCTTGAAGAGTTTTGTTTTTCTTGAAGAATTCTTGAGTAGTTGCTGAACAATAAATTTCATCTCTGGAGCTGAGAAATTGGTAGCAAACTGTAGCAAGAAATAGAAGCAGCAGACACTTCCCAGTGTGACAGCCTGAAGAGGAGTGTTCCCAGATAACAGGGAAGTCATTTGTCAGCAAACTACCAGAGTCACTGCAAAGGTGATATGCCTGAAGTACTTTTCTTGGATTTCCAAAAGTTGTTGAACAAGGTCCCTCCCAAAGACCTCCAATAAAGAAAAGCTTGTGTTAATGAAAATGAGAGATATTTTACAAAATAATTGTTTTAAGAAGGAAAGGTAGAAATAAAAAAAATACCAGCTTTCACATGGAGGTTGTGTTAGGGAACTGTGCCTTTCAATGTAGTCATAAATTGTTTTGAGAAAGAGGCAGCCTACCACAAATGAAAAATTGGTGATGGGGCAGCACAATGAAAGAGGGAAAGATGAGGTTCAACACTGAAGCCAGAGGAAATCAGGGGAACAGCTTCCCCTGATGTAAAAAGCCTACAATCAGCAAGTAAATGTTAAGCATTATATAATGGAACTGATAAAAGGTACGAGTAAACACTTGTCTTATTTCAGCCATTCCTGAGGATACAGCAGAAGGCAGCAGAAGCACATCATAGCCATGCTTTCAAAGGAACAACATTTTTCTGGGTAATTCTAAGAATAAAGCTGGAAAAATACAAGTTATAAATCTGGCAACATAACTCGTTTTATTTTTAGACAAAATATAGTGTTTAAAAACATCAGTGGTAATGGAAATTTCTTTATGAGACCCACCTCTGCCCTTATTTATTAGCTATGTCAGTGGCTAGAATAAAATAATTTTTCATGGTTTTATTCTATTAAATTGACCTAGAATAGAGTGGTTTTAGTCTCTGCTCTTCCCTCATATTTATGATGCATCACATGGTCTTGTCTCCTTATCTCCAATTATGCTTTTGATCCTACTTTTCTAAACATCAATTTCATTTGCCCAGTCTCTGTTTCCTGAAGCAATCAAGATTACTCTTCCTTCTACAACATCTCTGCAAGGGAAGGATTCATATTCACAGGAAACACTCCTTCCTAATGGCAAATGATTTTCCCAGCCATCCTTAGGTAACCAAGGTGCAGCACTTCATCAGGCAAAATGTGATCTCTTCCATTTTAAATTACCTTTAGGCTAAGCAGATATATACAAAAGTACTAAACACAGGATCAAAACACAAGATGTCAGTTCCTTTAACTATTATTTCTGAACTCTGTTGAAATTCAGAACTTAATTGCTATTAGTTATCTTTGCTCACATTTTAGCAGCAGAATTGGAGCACCCCAAGTCATGGATGACTTGCAGCTGGATCTCCATGTTTTTACTAACAGTTGAACCCTTGTACCCCTTGAACTTTGCAGGCTTAAGCTACATCTAAGAAACATGCTTACTGTAAAGACAGCAGAATTTGGCAGAGATGCAAAATGCCACCTGCAGCGTCTACCCAACCTATTTGCCTTAATATGATATAACTCAGTGCAAGGAGATGTGTTAGTTATCCAAGATTTGTTCTGGTATCACAAAACAAAGGAGTGTGCACAACTCACACTAGAGTGGGGGGGGCGGGTATAGAATTAACATTTTCCATTAGCCAATACGAAAACAAGTCCATCTTTTGTTTTCTGTTAGAACAGGATCCGGATTAGGCTAACTTATATGACTTTCCTGGAGGCAGCATGCTGTTGTGCAGCACATCATATCAGATCCAGGCATGAAGTCCTGAAACTAACACCTGCCACAAGTGGTAAGAATTCTTTGTTTTCTGTATTCCAAGGGTTTGTTTTCTTTTTTTTCTAGTTTGCTGATAGATACTATCTGACAATGTCTGAAATCTAAAATCCTCTGCTTGCAGAAGAATGACGCCAAGGGTAACTACATCAGCCTCGGCAATGTGAAAACCTCATCCCCCCTCCAAAGATGAGTGCCATGCCCAGCTGGCTCCTCTCCTGGCAGCTGACCAGGCTGCCAGGCAGCACTAAGAGGCATTTTGGGTTTTTTCCTGCAAGATCTCTGCACTAAGACTATTCAGCACAGACGCACTGCCTCAGTAATCACCCTCTCTAGTCTGCATTGAAACCATTCCACACAAGCTGAAGTACACTTTAATGAGGATTCACTTCCAGAGCAGTCCTGTTAGCCTAATAAGTCTTCAGCATACCAAGAAAAACAGTCAGAAAGAGAGAAATCCTGCGTGCTGGGGGAAGAACCATCTTCCCCCAGTTTGCTCCTCCAAAAGAACTGACCTAGGATTACAAAATGCCTCTGCATGTAGCAGCAAGACATGAGATGTGTGTCAAGCACAAGAAAAACGATTATAAAAATTTGACATGACAGATAAACATAGCAGACATTAACAATAGCCAGTTTTTCATAGCCTACTTAGATCCCTTGGATAAGAGCAGGCACATGATTAACCAAAAATTCTAGCCAATAGCTGATGTTATTTCAGCATTTTTCAAATGCTTCAACTAGAACCTTGTCAAAATAAATGGTGGATTTGTGCTGTATGTGCTTATATGGCAAGGTTGATCCACGCTGATACTATTACAGTGTTGTAAAGCATAAAATCTAGTTAATGGTTTCTGCCAAACCATGAATCAGTTGCAAAATAACGACCTGAAGTATGTTCTTTTTTCCATTCTCTAATATTTCTTCACAGCACAACCCAAACAATTGCTCATAATTAAACTGATTGGAGGAGCAGACACTGGCAGGAAATACACTGCTGGCACTACTCCGATAGCACTTCATTGTACTGAATTTAGAACAATTACATCAGTTCCTTTCATTTTGCAGAAAAAAGAGGAGGGGGACTGCTTTTTATCTTTTGCTCTCTACAAGCAAACTCAACATTTATCAAATCTCCTGAAGCAGATTTGCATATTTTTAATGAACAGCTTTAGAGTGCATCCCTGGGTACCCTACTGCCTTTTCCCACCCTTTTTCACATTCTTTAAGGATGCTTTGTATTATTAGCATCCATCAGGGTATTTTTCTAGGAAAACATAACTAGATTAGCTTTTAATAATGGAAGGACAGAAAATGAAACATATATAACAAGCAAGTGGTTACAGAGAGAAACTGGAGTCCACATTTAAAAATTGCATTACTTGTGACTTCTTCCACATACATGGAGCTAGAGTTGTGTACACATATTATAGAGTAGAATAACATCCCACAGCACTGTAGGAAAGCTAAAGCCAAATTTTGCTCTTGAGCAGACATGTCCAGTTTGAACAAAATTTGAACAGAGACAGAGGGTTTGCTGATACCTCTAGAGCCAACAGTCAAAAGAACACTGCATAAAACTGCTGTGCCTTCATTTTCACAGTAGTTTTGTGTCTGAGACTGCTCTTAACTCCCAGCATTCTAGAAACTTTTCTTTCCTACACAAACCTAAAAGCATTCAACTCTATTAGAGTACCTACAGCTCACAGATAGCCACATTTAGGAGGTGCCTTAGCCAAATGAATGACCTGTATTACAAGGAGTCTTGCTTTCAGTTCCCATGGCCACCTTGACAGAACAGGCGAGGATTTGTCTTCATTCTGCAGTGCCTGGTGTACTGGGCAGCTCATAGAGTAAGAGAATGGGGTGTTCCTACTGCAGTTTCTTGCTCCCAGCAGAACATGTGCAACTTTGGGTTTGCAAAGAGGCCAGTCACAATCTGGCAGTTAGTTAGATACCCATGCATTCAATTAAAGTGCTTTTTCTCTCACACATGCCCAATGATGTAGCACTTCCCACGAGTGGCTGTGAATAGATCTTTGAAGAGTTTCTCACAGAATGAATGTACCTCTGTTTCCCGTAAGTGCTGAATAGAGGGCAAATTTGGTTCAGAAATATAATCTATATTAGTATATTTATAATAAGTGAGATCTGTGCATTCGTATGTCATTCTTTACCCACACAGAATTTGAAACAAAATCCAGAGTGGTTTTGGGGAGAGAGGGGAAAAAACATACTAGTGAATAGAACATTGTGCAAGGAATGAGGAAGATACAGCTTGCAGCCTGCCTTCAGCAAATTCCTTTGTTTCTTTGCTCTTCTCTTCCATGGTCCCAAGTCTCATCTTCCTGTATTAACAGCTCCCTGGGACCCATAGTCATGGCTCCTCAATTCAGTAGTATTATAAATATCAAATACTAAGAATGAGATTTTTTATGTTTTAAAGATGAGGTTGTAAGTCACAGAATCGGAGGGTTGCTGAGGTCGGCAATGACCTCTGGGGATCATTTAGCCCAGCCCCCACACTCAGAAGATGCCCAGCTGCAACATACACTCAGGACCACATCCAATCAGGTTTTTAGTATCTCCCAAGGATGGCAACTCCACAGTTTGCCTAGGCAACCTATTCCAGCATTCAACCATCTTCACAGCAAAAAGTCCCCAGGTAGTCTTTCTGTAGATACCACTGAGAAGTCTGTCTCACTCTGTTCCAATTAGATAAACATCTCCCATTTTATGGAAAATGCTTCAGTCCCTTTCATCACTGTGGTTATTTGCTGGGCTCCCTCTAGTACTTCTATGTCTTGTACTAAAGAAGCCCAGAAGTGGACACGACACCCCAGATATGACCTGAGCAGACAGAAGGAACCCCTCCTTCAACCTGCTGACAACACTTTTGTTAATACAGCCCAAAAGGCTGCTGGCCACCTTTGCCACAAGGACCCACTGCCAGCTCACAATCAATTTTGTGTCCACCAGAAGCAAAGCTGCTTCACAGCTGGTCAGACACCAGAATATCCTGGTGCTTGTAGCTATTTCTTCCTAGGTGCACGACTCTGTATTTCTCTTTGGTGAACATCATATGGTTCCAGCACACTGTTTCTCCAACTTGTTAAGACCTTTCTGAATACCAGCAGAGCCCTCCTCCTGGCTTTATATCATTTACAGAGCAAGTTCCAGACTCAAATAAACATGGCGTGGATTGAAGCAGGAGAGGTTTAGATTCAATATGAGGAAAAATTTGTTCACAGAAAAGTTTTTCAAGCACTGGACCAAGCTGTCCAGGGAAGTGGTCACTATCCCTGGAGGTATTTAAAAGATGTGTAGATATGGCACTTTGGGACATGGCTTAGTGGTGGACTTGGCCATACTGAGTTAATGGTTTGACTTGGTTATCTTGGAGGACTTTTCCAGCCAAAATTGCCCTCTAATTCCCTAACAGAAGCAGAAGTACATATTAACCTAGCTCCCAATGGATTCTGGTTGCATGGTTTGCACAGCCCCAAAGCTTCTGAGGCCACCCAGACTTGAGGATCACCATCAGCTCATCCATCAGAGGCACGGAGGCACAGAAAGGCTGTTTGTCTTGTTCGTGCTTCATCATGCCATTCTCAGTCACGAGAATAAATCAATTACATGGGAAAATGAAGGAGAAACGGCAGCTGCTTATTATGGAAGTGCAACGGCTCCGAGATACAAGTAAAACATCAGCATTTTAAATTGGATTTTTTTCATTTTGTGACCGATCTCCTTTTGCAGTTTATTTTTCTGTATAAGAAGTAGGGTGCCTACTTTCTATTTATAACTTTGCTGGGAAAGATTAAGTGTTTTGGTTTTATTAGAACACTGTTGAAACAGAAACATTCCAGAGCCCCAAACTGAAAGATAAATTCATATTCATGTTTGTGTTTCCCTTGAGCCTGTGTTCCCTAGCAGAAACACTCGATGGACACAGTGTAGGATAACTGCTTGACTTTTACATTTGTAACTAACACATCCAGTACCTTTTCCAGCAGATAATACTCTATGAGTAAACACTGATATTTAGCTATTTTTGAAATAAATCATAATTTAAATTTCCAGATAAACCAGGATCTATGTTTTGACAAGGAGAATTAAATTTAGTTTCCTAAACAGACATAATTAAGTAATGATGTTCTTGAAAGAGGGGGATATTCTTCTCAGGTTGAGGACTTGATAAAGACTAGTGTAAGCCAAACTAGTTTCCTGATTTTCCAGCAAATTTGCTGAATATTCCCAGACAAATTGCTTAATCTACTTCTCCGTTTCCTATCTGCAAGGGTGGCATATTCCTGTTTCCCTTATTTCTATACTGTAGATGTAAAATGGTAAGAGCAGAGCAGCACTCTGCAGAGTTATAGTTACCAGAAAGAGGCCCAGCAGTGACACAGTAACTGTGTTTGTATTTAGAACACTCCCTAAATGGCCTGAACACTTCTGTCCTGCAGATGGCTTCGATACACGCTACCATTAGAAAAAAAAACCGTATTTGAGCATTTACTCTTTGGACCATGTTGTTCATAGCAGTTCTAACTTCACCAAGAGGTGCTGTTCTGCTCTTGCATCTCATCTGCTTTTTAATTTTAAACATCTCTTTGGAGCAAAACTCAGATAACACGATATCTCTAACATAAGAGAAAGTTTGGAAGTACATAGAATACTTATCCCATTCTAAATCAACCACCTGTTGGCCACAGAAAAAAAGAACAGGAAAAAAGAAGAAAAGTGTTTCAGTGCATTTTGAATTCCATTCTCCAGGTGAACTGTATGGTAGGAAGAAATATGTGCAAACAGGAAAATACACCCTAAGGCAAACTATTAAAAATTAGACTTGTGTTTATTTGGGATTTCTCAAAGTATTCACATATATTGACTTTTGCATTCTCACATTGCTCTTTATTTCTTCGTTTCATTCACCATAGTCAACAGAAGTACCAAATAGTCATAATTTTTCCATCCAAAACCATGAAATCTGAGAACAAAAAAACAACCCCCTGTGAGCAAGAAATGCTATCACTATTTTGCCAGCTTGGCTTGTCATCACTGTCAATACAGCCTATTAGTGACAGAGGAGAAGTGCTGGCAGACTGCCATAACCACTTCACCAAAGCAGACAACAAAGAGTTACAGAGTTGAGTGAGAGTAGAGTCACCATCAGAAGTGCTGGAAACAGAATGTGTTTTGTTATACTGATGGTTATTGGAATCACAGCATCACCAAAGCATTTCTGAGGCAAACCAAGACTAGCCATATGGTATTTTTTATATTTCCAGTAACTTGAACTTTTTTTTCCACTGCAGAGTGATCACCAACACAAGAGCTTTATATTGGTTTCTTACAGAACTTACCAGCCTAAGAAATGCCTGATACTAGCCTGATACAAAATGGTGTAAAGAAGCAAGATAGAGTAATATCCCACTGAATAAAGACTCTCCCAATGTTGTATCACCTTGAACAAGCACCATTCATCTCCCGCTTTAATGCCAGAACAGAGGCCTGCCAAAGATTAGCTCTTGCAAAATATGACATTAAATCTGAGACTCGTTTTTTCCTTTGGACAGTCTCCCCTCCTGAAAGACTAACTGAAGAATAACCTTGACAGAAAACACAACTACACACTGACTTTAAAAAAAAAATAAAAAATTAAATGCAACTTGATTTTTAGCCATCTTTCTCCAAGCTTGATCAAATGAGTCCTTAACTAGCCCTCTACCCCAAAGCTCAGAGCCAAGAGGAAAACAGCTTTGTGCTGCAGGATTTTCTGCTCACAATTTAATGGACAAGTCTGTCTGCTATTCCTACTTGAATTGCATGCTTATTTCAGACTATAATTAGGAACTGCGCTTTAATTTGCTTTTTCTTTGCAATGATATTTTATCACTGATAGCATCTTTGGACAGGATTGGAACTGGGACAAAACCTTTTGTCTACAGGCACATGGATTTCAGCCTTATTTCTGCTATTCTATGAGGTATGGATAAATTACGCTATAATTTTTTCTGACATGCATTGTTAGCTGGATCTCTCCAGCAACAGACACAGCTGCTGCTCCAGTCTGAGACTACACATGTGAGCTTACACAGTATAATTTACAACAAATATGTTTCCTTGAAAGTTAATATCACAACAACTCGATGATGTCTTCTCCTCTTGGATTTTAGTCCAACTGATTTTATCTCCAACTCTACCTTCCAAACCATATACACATCCAAATGACCTCAGTTTGATAAGCTCATACATAGGCAGATAATTGCAAAAAACCACCACCAACCTCTAAAACTGAACTCTCCCAATCATCACTTGATGTTAACACAGCTGCCTAAAACATTGTCCATCCAAGGGATACTTCTGAATGTTTTTAGCCCTTTTACAATCATAGCCTACGTAATCATTGCAAAATAAAATAAAAACTCTGAAAAAATATTTAATTTTTTTAAGTCAAATGAGTTCACTGTGCCTGAATTCAAACTCCCCCAACATCACTTGAGTAATCAGATGAAATATTTGCTTTTATTTTTGTCATACTGGAGACCATGTACTATACCCTAGAGTTCAATAACACAGCATTCAGGGCCAGGGACTGACTAATAACATATAAAGACTCTATGAAAAGATGTTCCTGGACACTGTAGAACATATATCTAAGACACAGCTAATATACCTTAATCTCTGCCATTTTGATTGAAAAACTCAACTCCAGCTGGTAATCCCCCATTTAAATTTGCATGGTTATTTAGGAAAATCCTAATTGTCTACTTCTACTAGTGTTTCACTACAGCGTGGTCTGGCTGGGGGATAAAACCTCTCTTGCTGCTGGGGGTAAGCTGTCACAGCTATGACAAGAAGCCTCGTTCTCATGAAACAAGGCCACCAAGCAGCTGCCTGCCACCCACACCAGCCTCCAGTTCAGCCCATAGACAAACCACAGACATATTTTAATACCCTCTGCCACCACAAGGGCAGTTTTCCCCAACTTCATCTCTCCTGTGATGTGGGGAGAGGTTGGTAGTGGCAGCCTAATTACCCTCTAGCCACCTACAGCCTAACAGGGTACTGACCAGGGTTATTTTACTGGATGAGATCACTGCAACATTTTTGGAGAGCCATGCACATATTACTGGAAATGGAGTGGGAACTCAGAAGGGAGGAGGAGCTCTCTCACATGGAAAGCTTTAAAGCTACCAAATATTAAGTGCTCATTCAGGGGCTGAAGTTTCCATTGGTAATTAAGAAGAGCTTTTCCATTAATGACAGCTACATTAAAATTCTTTTGCATCATAAAGAATAGAGCCCTCCTCAAAAATATAGAAAATCCTGATAAGCTGAAGGGGGTGGAGAGGCAGGGAAGTCAAAACCAAAGAGAAATAAATGTCCTGAATTTTATGGAGATGACACATTAAGGATTATTTCTTCATTAGTTCATTTCCCAGGTAAATGCAGCATGTCTATAAAAAGGAAATCCCATGCAGAAGTCTGTTATGGCAAGGTGGACTTAATCAATGGACTTAAAGAAGGTTTCCCAGTGGCTGAAAACACTGTGGTCAGGCTCAAGCTCTTCCTGAGCATCAAACTAATGAGGCATCACCTCTCAATAGGCACTGCCAGGTGTCTCAGGTGAGGAGGCAGCTGTGCCTGTACAGGGTCCATAAATAGGAGGTTCAGCCCAAGTTCAGGAGCTGGGGCTTGTACACTGTCCTCAACATCTGGCCACAGGAAGCATCACTTTGGCTTTTGTTACAGAGCCACATGCATGGGCTGGAAAATTCAGTTTGTTCATTTTAATACGAAATGCTGCAGAGCTGCTGTACAGTTCAGAACAACTGTATCAAGTATTTGCAAATATACTCTGCAAGTAAAAAACAATAACATCTGGAAACAGCCTTCACTGCTATAAATTAGGCTTGCCTAGTTTATTTGTGGTTGGTTTACTAGATCTCAATGTATTTTTACAAAAGAAATTACATTTGCTTTAAAATTGATATCTATGTTTTGCCCTTGAGTTCCAATATATCAGACTATGCTCTGCTTTAATTTCTGACTGAATGGATAGCTATTCAAAGAAAGAATTACTTACTTATTATTATTAAATTATTAAATTGTTACTTTTCTTCATTCCAGAAAGAGTTATTTATGCATGGCCATACTCAATTGTGCTTATTTAGAATGCAAATAAGAGAAAACCAAAAAAACCCATACCCAACCAAAAACTAATCCAACAATAACAACACAAGCAAAGCAACCATGCCAAAGTAATGAATAGCTCGTGTCTTTTGGAAAAAACTCTTTCTGTTATCTTCCTCTGATCTATAGGACACTTGAAAGGAAGACAAACATGTCAACATGGTATTCTTTTCAATTACTTCAGGTTTTTTAATGGTTTATATCTTGAGGATGTGCATGACCTGCCAGTATCCCATTAAAGATGCATTAATTTCCACTGGTGCCACTGGATCCCAGAGGGATGAACAATTGGAGAACTCCAATGAAACAGGATTTGCAGGTGCCTTGCAGAGATAGATGTGACTGGGAGCAACACAGAGAGGAACACACTTGTACCAGGGTTTGCTGCTGAAGGATCTCAGGAATGCTCAAAATCTCCTAAAGTGTGAGTGTGATAATGTGACTGGATGCTCCACCCATCTTTCATGGTTCATATTTCCTAAATGTGACTAGAAGTGGTGCTAAATTATGTGAAAGCCCATGCTTTGCACACTGCTAAAATACATTTAGTGCACCAAAAGGTTGTGTAAGAGATAAAAACTAACAGCAGAATTTCCAAGCCACTCATGAAAATCCCATTCCATATTACTCAGCTAGAAATGAACTCATTAACTTGGAGTGGAACTCATTCTACTTAAATTACCCATCTAAAGGTTAGTTGGCTAAAGCTGAGCTAGTCACTGTGGGATCCCCAGCATCAGTGGAAAGCAATGCACACCTCCCAAGAGGCACGATGAATCACAGAAACATAGTGATGCTTTTTTCCAGAGCACCCTTCCAACAATGTGCACTTCAGGAACTCCTAAGCCAGCATTTGCAGCTTTGTGTTAAAAACCTGTCAAGGGCTCCACTGCAGAATTCTTTGTCCTTTAACACTGACCACCTTCTCCTATGCTGTCTTTCCTAGCTTTCAACATGCTATTTACCCTTAGTAAGGCCCTTCTTCTGATCCCATAAGTGCTTACTTCTTTGAGAACTTGATTTTTTTTGCAAAGCCATGTGGTCAATCTCAACCTAAATGATCTTTTCAATGACTTCCAGGCACCTTCTAAGGTATGACTTCCCTCCAAAAGCTAAGACAACTCTTTCATAGTATATTTATTTAGGTTTCTACTAATACTTCATTTATTATTGCTATAATTTTCCCAAGTCTAAACTGATCAGCAGTTTCCCTGATCTTACCAGTACCTTGTAATAAAAAGCATTCATTATATATTAGACACTTTTCAATCCTCTCATGTTCACGAGACAAGAGGACTCCAGGCAGCAGCTTAGCTACTTCAGCCTTCAGTGAGCACTGCCTACTCCCAACCATCTTTTCTTGGTTTGGTCTATAAAGCTTTTAATCAGTATTGCTGAAAGTCACATCCCCTCTTCTGAAAAGCAAATGTGGAGTTTCTCAATATTTGTAGTATTTATAAGGCTATTTTTCTCATCCTCACCTTGAACTGACTTGTGTCCTGTCTTATACTTTGATAATTGGCTTTTAAATATAGAGATAATTCTCTATAATATGAACTCATTGCCTTTAAAAACAGCACAGACGACACAAACTCTTTTATAGATTGCTAGGTCCTCATTATTCTGCCTAAAGAAAAGAAAGATCTTAGTGGTCTTTTCCAACCTAAAGTATTCTAGATTCTATGACTTAGAAGATCCATGATCAAGCCCCAAAAAAGAGGAAACAAATAATGATGTTGGATATTTTTCAAAATGTTGTAAAGATCATCATGACCCTCACAAAAAGCTCCACATCAGGTTCCCCTGTCAGGGCAGAGCTATCACCACTCAATCTGCCTCCTCCCAGAGAAACAAAAATTATTGTAGATGCTGACAGGGCCTGATTTATGGTTAGGTTCTTACTCATATTCTATCATCCAAGTTCTAAGAACACATCTATTAATGTTCTCATATTTACTCAGCCAGGATTCCAGCTAAGTTACACAATTTACCTTCATCATGCTTTTCTTCAGCCTTCCAATACAGAAGCACAGGTTGGGTACCTCAGGCTGCAATTCAGACTCCTTTAGCTTCAGGTCAGATACTACTTCATTTGGAACAGGTAAACTCTGAACAAGCCTCAACAGGAGGATTTAAAAATACCTCAATACTATCAGATACCAGCACTATTTTCACTTATATTAAGTAGAATTTAAGCTGCTGCCTCAACCACTCTTTCTGAAGAGCTCCCTTTTCTTCAGCAATGTTCCTTTTTTTAAGAAATAAGAGTTCTTTTTTATACAGAGATGAGTAACCTACCTGCATTTAACCCACCAACACTATTGGAAAAAAAAGCAAGCAACCAAGCCAACCACATCTGCCACTTTCATGTCTGCAAACAGGTTAATTCCAATTCAGCAGAGAGAACTAGTTCCATTAGGAAATCATATTTTCTTTGTTCTGTAAAATTCCACTCACCTTGCACAAAGATATAAACCAAACATCACCACTCCCTTCTATAGCCTGCAGTCAGAGCAAACATCTAGGTAAATACTTGTTGTCTAGGATGAGCTCAGGTGCTACCACACAGCCTAAGAACTGAAAACACCTGGAAGCAGTTAGGGCAGCTGAACTGAGATGCAGCAAATGAGGTAATGCTGATTTTCCATCTCTGTGGTTATTTACAGAATATTAACAGTAAGTGCTCAGCGATGTCTCTTCTTGACACATACTCTGACAAACATATCTAACACTACAGTCCCTCTCTCATACACAAGCTGTGGGGTGCTGATAGTCCTGTCAGTCCCGTGGCAGACATCAGCAGCAGTTCAAATTCTACCGCTGACTATGGTGTGGCACAGCTGCTTGCATCAGAGTTTAAGAAATGCATTACTTTTTAAATTAAGATTCCTTATAACTTCATCCCTATGCTTTTGTGAAGAGATGTGCTGGACGCAAAACCTGAATTTTTTCATTTATGCTAATGTCATTTATTACATTAGCATGTAAGTAAGAGGCTCACAATATACCTTCAACAAAGCTGAGGATGCCTAGGCCAGGAGATATCATTAGCTCTTCTAATGGTGAATTTTTTGCTTACAGATTTCATCTGTAGATTTCAGAAAATTCTGTGGATGCTTTCCTAGTTCAAAGGCAGCAAAACAGAAAGGCAGAAAGCTGAAAATGTAAAGGAGCCTGGAACTGAGACAGCTTTTCCAAGTGCCAAATATACATTATTCACTTAACAATATGGTTCTCATAGCCTTAGGCTTTCTAACCCTTCTTCTCTCCCCATCCCCTCTGCTCCTTCACTGTGCAGAAGAATCAGAGAGTATACAGGTATAATAATCTAGGCCACATTAAGTTGTCTTCTACTTATGGTCATGTAGAAGTTCTTTACCAACCTGCATCTCAAGAACCTCACCATCATCCTCATATCACTATAGGTAAATCAGAGCTTAGATCAGTCCAGCAGTTCAACTACCTAGAAAGCACAATTTCCTCAGACTGTAGGATTGATAAAGAGGTAGTTAACAGGCTAGCAAAGGCATACAGAGCTTTCGGGAAGCTTTATAAAAGGGTCTGGTGCAATAAACACCCGAAGAAAAGTACAAACATACAAACATTAGTGTTTATAGAGCCATTGTACTGTCTATGCTTTTATATGGGTCTGAATCATGGGTCATCTACTGCTATCATCTACAACTCCTTGAACGTTTCCATCAGCGCTGCCTCCATACAATCCTACACATCCACTGGACTGACTATGTGAATAACGTTACCGTCCTTAAACAGGCAGAGGTCACCAGTA
>WEIV01018677.1:24503-38302 GCA_013390005.1 Calyptomena viridis | reverse complement strand
CAGGCTGCATGAATTTATGATCAACTCCTGTTGTGAAAAGGAAGGTAATAAAAGGGAGAAAACATCACCATTGGAGATGCATTATGCAGAAACTCATGCAACTGAACAAGGTGGGGATGTGGTTGTAGGGCAGATCCTCCCTCTCCCATTTATGTTGGTACCAAAGAAGAAATGCTTTTTAATTACAGGAAGATGGAAATTAAATACCATTTCCTTCTTTGCAAAAATAGTTCACTAAAACTGAACTACCTGTCACTTATCAGTAAGTCCACAATACGCCTTTTTCATGAAATTCTGCAGATTCATTCTTGGGTCACAGATTTATTGAGCATCTAATGTTTATTTTCCGACTTCTGCCAGTATGATCTTTGTAACACAGAGAACAGAATTTTGGAAAGTCTCTTAGTTTTGGGAGTTGTTAGTATCAATCTAAAGAAGTTAAATAATTTTTGGAAGAAGTTAATTAAGGTAAAGTATCTGAAGACAGATTTAGGGTTTTAACAAAATTCCTAATCCCATTAATTGTGTTTCCAATACTGGATGATTCTCTCACACAAATATAATTCCCCACTTTGCCAGTTCCATCCTCCCCCACTTTGCAACTGCCAACAAATCACAGTAATCTACCTCATCCTTGGGTTCTTTTAGCTGCCATTGGATTTCTCAGAGACTAGTCACAGCTCTAATGTTTCTGTAAAGTTATAATGTAGCAGCACCAGAAAAATTCCATAAAGTTGCATAATTAATGAAGCATTGTAAATATATTTAAGCTAAGACCACAATATACAAGACACTTCAGGTAGGTGCCAACACTACCTTATGTGGAGTGAGCTGCTCTGTCCATTTGGGATATGTACTCTGGTAAAGGAATTAGATTTGTCATCCCGATGTCCTTCACCACCACTCTTGTGGTTACAAAATGCACCAAGCATGTCACACTGGCCACAATATCTTCCTATAGACAAGTTATCCACGCAAGTGCCTAAATTCTATCATTTTTCTTTCTCCTGCTTACAAGTAGAGATGCTTCTGTGACCACCTGTAAATGTAAACAACTATCCAAGGGCGTTGGGGGTTCCAAAAAGCACTGAAGTCATCCTGATCTATTTTAATGTTCTAGGAAAGCAATCACTGGATGAATAGCAACAACAGAAGTGAAAAATGAAAAGATAAAGCACAGAAGCAGAGACTTACATGTTAGTAATCAGTAAACATGAGTGCCAATTCCCAAGCCAGCTGCAGTAGGACCGGCTAGTGATAGCTTTCCACAAACCCTTGTACAACTCGGTGTTGAAGGAAACCCTGACACAAGTGGATTTTGATTGATTCAATTATCTTTTGAGTATTATTTTGTTTATCTGTTTCTTATAAACTGATTGTGTGAGTCAGCTTGTGAGTCTGCAGGAAGCTCTAGGGACAGCTCAGAAAATACCATCTTAGTAATACTGCCAGTAAGTGTTCGCAGCAACTGCAGCTATCACCATTACCTGCACGGGATTAACTGAGCTTCTGTTTCATTGTCAGCATGTTATAGGACCAATCATAAATCAGTCTACCCCTAAAATTCCTCTACTAAAGGTACAGCTTTTTCTGATACATGAACAGTTTTAGACTATTTAGTCTGCATGTTGGCCAAATTCTGGCAGAGTCTTTCTGATATTATCAAAGGGCATTTGAAATTTCTAGGGATTCTGTTGGTACTTACCACAGTATCTATCCAGCCATGCTACAGCATTCCCATTTGAAGTGTCATCTCTTTTTCCAGAGAAATTGAACTATTATTAATCCTCTCAAAGACTCCATGAAAGGCTAAAATGTTTTACTGACTAACAGAGCAAGTGAAATATTCTTTCTGCCTTTCATACATGGTATATAAATGAGACAGTTTAATATGAAGAAAATAATTGTTGACACAATAACTACATATAATTTCATACAATCTGATATGTGCCATTTAGTGTTTTATTAAATAAATACAGTAGCCAACCAAAATCTGATTGCTGATAATGGGAAATAACATTAAAGCCTGTGTTCCTATGGTAATTACTGGTTATCTGAAATGGGGTATGCCCTAAAATATAACACAGAAAATTACCTTCCTGTGAAATAAAAAATACAATAAAAATAAAGTTAAGGGACATGTTTATTTTGGAGCTTTCTGCAAGCAAAACTGCTTTGATACAAAATGAGTTTAATGATACAGTGCTACCATCCATTCAAGCAAAAGAAAACCTCACATTTACATGAATGCACTTTATATTGATATTCTTAAAGAATAATAGTTCGGATATCCAGAATGTGTCTGGCCTCATTGAAAGCAATGGCACAGAAATGCTGCAAGGTATTGGAGTATCATATTATTGGCGAGTGCTTAATTAACTCTGTGAGTTCTCTGAGAGATGCTGTATAAATAAGGGTACTGTGAATGTGGGTTTTTATTCCTTAGTAGTTTTGATGTATATCCTTTAGTGTTTGTTTAGTTAGCTCAAAACGTGTAATTGTGTCTTTTGGCTTTTAGTATTCTCTTTTTCTTTTTTAAAGAAAAATCATGAGGTATCCTTTACTGTTAACTAATGACATAGTGATAGGCCTATTTTATTGAGGTTGCAAAGACTTACTGTACATTCAGTACACTGTACATTCGGCAATTATTTTTAGTGTACTTTCTACATGTTACTGTGTACAACTGTTAGTTTACATTAGAACTCTTCCCCCTTCTCACAGGATATGGCAAAACCAAAACCAAAAATTATACACAGAAAATAAGAAGACAAATACACAAATAAGGCCATCTGCAGAATTAAAAATCCACCTCTTGCGATATTTCACAATAATTTCTACATAATATTTTACATCTTACGAACTTAAATATTTAATGCAAAAGGAAAAGACTTTTGTGGAGCCAATCATATTATCTCTTCAAGGACTTCTCCGATTTGCTGGCTAGTGGCCGTCTCTGGGGGGTTGGAATTTTAGAAGGCTTGGCTGATCCTGGCCGAGAACCTGCTCGGGGTGTCGGTCTACTTGTAGCAGGAACAGTCTCTGACATATCTGAGCATACAGACTGGATTTCTGAAATGTCAAAGTCAGATGCATCACTGCCTCGGCGGCTACTTGACCTGCTGCCAGCCTTGCTTCCTGCTCGGCTACCAGGTCTGCTTGGAGTTCTCCTGGTTTCTGGAAAGAGAGAAGCTAAGTATCAGTACTAAAAGTAAGGTTGGGTAAGGTGTGCAGGTCTTTCCTAGGTATTTGGCAACCTCAAAAACTCCTTATTGCACAAACTAAACTTTAGATCTCTGTCAAGCAAGCTAAATGATGCTGTATCTCACACTAAAGAGAAGGAAATGCAATATCAAACACTGACACAGTTAATTTGTCACTAGCACATCTCATTAAAAAAAAAATCAGTATTTGGCCTATACATGCATTCATGATTTTTTCAATATATGTTTGTTGCAAATGAAATGCAAATTAACATCCCAATTTTTAAATGTGTACTCGTCTTTTTGAAGAAAAATCAAACCCAGATAGTCGAAAGCTGCAAATAAACAAGGGCAGAGTATATATTCTCCCAAACAAAGGGCTGAGTAAATGAGCTCTCAGCAAGCCTGCTAAAGTAAAAGCCTGCCCAGACAATGTGACATGAAGAAAAAAACCACAACAAAGAACAGAGAACCACTGAAGTGGGTTTCCATAGTTTTCCAATTACTTATTAAGTATTTTTGCTCTTCACAAATCTGGTTTCTTGTATGTGAGAAGAACACCACGTTGAAACCGAAATCTTAGGTGCCTCATTTTTCAAATTGCCTGTACTTTAAAAAAACATGTACTCTTTGATCAGGATTTTCCTGTACTGCTGAGTATGCTTTGTAGAGCCTAAGAAGTGAGGGAAAGCCAGTAGAGCTATCTTCTGTTCTAACCATCCATCCCTCTCCCTTATACAGAGCTGCTCTGAGGATCCTGGAAGAGTACAGCTTCACTGCTTTCTATTTTTGTATATTGATTTAAAAATCTTTATGGGATATTCCATTAGTAAGGTCATCTACAGCTGCTCCCTGAAGTTCTTTCAAAAGAAATGGATGAGTTATGATTAAGTGACCCCTTTGCTCCATCACAGTCGAGCATAACTTGAATACTGTGAAGAACTGGATCCTTTCTTTTTAAGTAAATGCTTCTTCCCTAGTTGCTCAGGCAGATACTTTGGCAATATCACTGTCATGAAGATTGCAGTCATGAATTTGTACATCCAGAGCTGAACGTACCTGCTGTGCAACCATGTGACCAAAGGACCATTATCCTGATTATGAGCACCCTCAGCAAGGGGCAGACAGTAGGTCTTTCACTCCTTCCCACTTCTGACATTTCCTTCAAACCCTAATGTGACCCTAAGTATTCAGGCGGAAAACAAAGCAAGTGGTAGACCAAGCTGTAAGGTGAAGACACTCACCTGCAAACTGAGCTCTGACTCTGGTAGCTGCTGTTGATAGGATGCCACTGTCTTCTCCAGAGTGGAAACCCTTCCCTGATAGATATCCTGGCAGTCTGAGTTTACTTCCTTGAATTGGAGTTCCCTATGCAAAGCAAAACACAATAAACAAATGCTTTTTTCAGCAGAAGATAAGGACTGGTATTAGGTACTACAAAGCTTAGAATATGATCATCATAACATTCACTGTGAATCTGAAATATTGGTTTGAGCCACTATGGACATTTTTCATCGTATGAAATTTTCAATGTTCTTTTAGCAGTTTGTATTTGAAGTAGTCCAAATGTAAAAGAACAAAAAACCCAAACATTTTAACACTCTGATTAACGTTTTGTGTGTATCTCAATGCATATAAAGAAGAAAAAAGCTACATTCTTATAATTAGTCAAGCATATAAGATTAGCTGATGGTACGTCTTGAGGTTTTATGTCTTCATAGCTTGACTTTCCACCATTCTGATTGTGGTTATAGGTGATGAATACATTTATTTTGCCTTCAAATTATTTTTTAAATTGAAACAAGGCTACCAAATCTAAAAAAACTTTTGCTAAGAAAACAAACAAACAAACAACAAAACCCAACAGACCAACCAAAAAAATTCCAACCAAACAAACCACCAACCAGAATAAAATGGCATAGGACTAATTAAAAAGTTTCACTTGTCATTATCTGTCTCATATTGTCTGCAATGTGTCTACTCCACAGTCTAACCCTGCCTGCTTTCTTATTTCTGACATAAAATGATTTTTGATTTATAATCTGTCTCAAATCAGAAAATTTCTTTCAAAGCCACAAGAATTAAATCCTCAAATCTCGATATGCATATAACACACTAAATAAGAGGTATATGCAAATAAGAGGAAAACTACAGTACTCACAGTAATTAACACTAAAATATTAAGTAAATATCAAAAAAATAAGAACAAAATGTGTAGTATGTTCTGTGTCTTTGATCCCTACACAATGGTAGGTAGAATTAGGAGTATGTTGGGAGCTGCCTTGAGCTAAGAACGAAGCAGAGGCCTGGCAGGAGCTTGTCTGGACCACTTCTGGCACATCTGAACCAAAGAACACTGAGATGCTACAGAACAGATAATCTGTTGTCTTTGACAGGGTTGGTCACAATATTAAACTCTTTAAAGCCAATTACAATGCTTGATGTTCAGCTAGCCACACCCTGGGGATTTGTTATACAGATGCTGCTTGGGAGGACAAGGAGAAAGGGAACATTTTCTATTACCTCCACTGAAGCTGCTGCCCTCTGAGCAAGGTATTGGGATAGACCGGCTGGTGCAAAATGAAAGACAAGCCTATTTTTCAGTTTTACCCTAAGCTCAAATGCAGTCTACATATAAAATAAATAACTGCTCTCTTGGGCAGAAAATGCTCCAGAATGCCTCAGAAATTCACTGCAACCTACCCCACCCTAACCATTCATTTTATAATCTTAAGCCACAGTTGTTTACGTAAAAGAAACTCACTGAAACTACTGGCAGTTGGAAGAGCAGATAAGAAATACAGTGCCCCCATTTGAAATCAGGCCAACTGCTTTCCTGTCATTGTAATCCAATGAAAACAACACCTTTCCATGTCTATAAACCCTTTAAAGTACCATCAATTAATCTTGCAATGCAGTTACCAGCTAAAAGATGAAAGAAAATGCAGGAATATAGCAGAAACTGACAACTGACTAAACTCTGTGCTGTTAATCATTCTAAGCAACTGTGCTGTGTGCTTGAAGTGATGAAGACATGCCAGCAGCACACAAGTAACACAGAAAGAGGGAGTGAGAAGTTCATTGGGCATCTTTGAGCAAAGCCATGCTGAGGTTATGTAAACTTTGCACCAGAACGTATCACAGGAATAGCAATAGGCATCAAAGTGCAGATTTGTGAAAAGCAGATACGACAGAGGTGGTGGTAGCAAAAGCTTTCTCCCACTGAGCCCTCCACCTAACCCAGGGCAAGAGTAACTCCTACTAATGATACAGAAGTGTGCAGCCTGATCCAGCTGTAATCTTTTCACTTACTGTAACGACATTGGAGGAGACACTTTGGCTCCAAGCCCCTTCAAATTTTGGTCATGCAGCCTAATTGCCAGCATGATCTTAATTGCTATACTAGCAATTTCTATGCAAGTCATGCTAGTTTCCTGTTAAGTCATCAAATAGCTATCTTATTAGAGCAATGATTGGTCACTACCTCCCCTAAACAAAACTTTCAGTTCTTGGAGGGATTTATAAATCACAGTCAGTCTTTTGTGCCATGTTCCTCACACTGATTGGGTATTTCTTTACTAAATGGTTTTGCATTAGAGATCACGATTTATTCATCTCATTTCTGCAGTTCAGGAATATTATAGTACTTTATGAACTCAAAGTAAGCAATTATAGGAAAGAAACCTGCAAAGTATTTATATATTAAATGCTTTATTTCTTTTCAAAAAGTACTTTTTCACATTTACTCAACCATTTCATTACATATTGTAATGATTTATTAACCACTTGAACTTTAGACACAAATTCATTGAGGCTGAGTTTTCCTAAAAGTAAAAAGCCATAACAAATAAAAAGCAAAAAAAAGACTTCGGGAAGAAAAAGGAAAGAAATAATTTGACAAAGGTCTAAAATAAAGACAACGCATTAATATGCACAGGATGTTGCAGTTCTCAAGCACTGAAACTCTAGTGGCTGTTAGTGAAGTGACATTTTTAGTGAAGAAAGGTCATTAGACTAGAATCTCTGTCCTTACTGTACCTCTGCAGATGACCCTTGACAGTCTGAGGATTCTGATGGCTTAGGAGTTGATGTTTTGCTGTTTGTCAACCATGGTTTACCATAGTTGCGTGTTAAATGATGGGGTGTCTGTATGAAACAATGGTAAATCAAAATATGAAGAACAGTAGATGGAAAACAATGTCATGGAGAAGGATACCCAGGCTTTCACAGGGCAATCAAACCTCACAGTAGAAATAAAAACTAGGCAGGAGTTAATGTTCAAAATGAAGAGGTGGTAGAGCTAAGTTTTTAAATGCAGTGGAGAGGTTTGTTGCTTTTTCACAGCAATTCCCAGATTGCCAGTTAGGTCATGTGGCACCTTAAATGTAGAATTCTTCTATTCCCATGTTGCAAACAAAGAGTAGAGGAAACATTGAAAAGACTTCTCAGATCCTCTCCAGACTATAAAATAAAATGGAGATACTTCTTCCCTATGAGCTAAGGAAAGTATCAATATTACAGGAGCAAGGGAAAAAACAAAAATTCCATCTATACTCCATTTGTTAACCAGTGCAGTTCTGTATTCTTCTCCTTACCTTTGGTGTACTTGTAGCAACTGCTTGTGGGGCAGCTGCCTGGCCAGCTTGACTTGACAGAGAAGTAGATCTGTTGGGAGAAGCACCTCTTGAAGAGGGTCGTGACCTACGGCCCCTTGGCCGGAAAGCTGCCATGCTCTGACTGGCACCATCTGCCAAAATGAATTTTTCACGCAGCTCCACGTTTGTCCTCCCTTTAGCTGCAAAGAAAGGTGTTAATTTAGTCAGATATGAAAACTGTCACAAAGCTCCTTATGGTCATTTTTGCCATGCCAACTCCAACACATTTTAACAATAAATAAAATGCATTACTGTGTAATGCATTTATTTTGGACACAGAAGAGTTATGTGCAGAACTCGCTTATTCTAATACTTTACGCCAGCAGGAATGAACCACTGTCAAAGGAAGTCAGCGTGATAATGGAATGCTCAACGTGCTAAATCTTTGTTAATCAATCAACTATCAATACATAGACACAACCTTATGAGCCGTTTTGCTAACTCTACAGCTATTCATAATAAATAATACTTGCTTGGGTGTTCCAGAAGAAATAGCTAAGTACAAATTACAGGAAAGCAGCAAATATATTTATTCAAAACTATGAAGTTATGTAGTTTGGCAACATGCAATGATGAACATAAAAGTCAAACTATGATGAGGTAATTGGTGGCTAGGCACTCACACACACATACAAACACACACATGAGAGAATGTTCTGCATGAGTAGATGCAAGACATGTTAGCATTTAACTGTGTCAGTGTGAATGACAACTGTTTGTGAGACACTCTTCAAGCGTGTAAAAAAAATTGGCTTGCAAAGCACCAGCCCATGTAGGAATACGTTAAGCTAAATATGATGGGTGAAGCATATTGTTAAATGTATATAAATATCTTTAAAAATGGTAAGGAAATGAAGAGAGAGAAGAAGAGGAGAAGGAGACAAAGAGAGGGGTTTGCCAACCTATAGTAGGCTGAGTGGTAATTGAAGAGTTTGATTCCGAACGTAACATTTTACTCCCGTGATGATGAACTAGAAAAAATGACACAGGACATGGGTCACATTAAAGAAAATCGTTAGCAGGAGAAGAAATCAAGTACAGCAGCTGCATATGCAAGAGACTTGGAGCACCAGGCCAAAAGACAGGACTTGAGCAAAAACTGTCTCTAAGTGCTCTGAGGTGAGTTTTCAAAGGTCTCCTATGCCAAAAGGGAATAGTGGACAGACAGCTAGAGTCCCAAATACACTTGTGTAACAATGGTATTTATCTGCTGACATAAAGAAGTAATATAATCTAAAATAATTTTGCATAACTATCTGCTGACATAAAGAAGAAATATAAGCTAAAATAATTTTGCATAACTACGTGCAATACTTTTAAAGCTGTTTATGACAACAGTTCTGTAAAATGCGATTTACCTGAATACACAAGGAGCACTTGGTGGAATCACAGACTTGCTAGGTGAAGCGGTTAAGGAAAAGTCTGAACCTGCACCACTGACATTCATGACTAATCTGCATCACTAACTTCAACCAGATTAGGATTAGGTACCAATGCACAATGTCCAGTGTCTGGATGATTTTATAGAGATTGGTGTTTCTTTAGACCCACTGTGTTAACACCTCCTCACATATTTCCAAGAAAAAGAGATAAAATACTATAGACAATACAGAGGATAGTGATAAGGAATTCCAATAAATTAATCAGATAGTTACTAAGTATTGTATCTCTCAGTGTCAAACCAAGAACAAATTCTGACAGTCTACCTGTTAATTGGCCTGAGAAAAATGTTCGGGACACAACAGAACTAACCATGTTAACACTTCAATGAAGTCAGATCTTTTGAGGCATATTTCATTTTCTATTACCCTGCACTTTTGAGGTATAGGAGTAGAAATCTATAAAGTAAGGAGGGCTCTGCAGGCTTAAATGACTTTTCCATAGTGCAAAATCAGGTGCTAAGTTTCAGGTAGATCTGTGCTAACTCCAATAAATGTAATACTATTCTTACATTTAATAAACAATATAAGCAAAACAACTATTTTTAACCCTGCTAAAAAAGTCACATATGTCATCATAAGGTTATAATAGCATTTTTATGATACTATGATAAGAAGTTCTATGGGTACCTTCTAAGCCTTTAGACAAAGGTTTTTAGGCCCAAGTGGCACACTGCCAGTCCTTACAGCGTTCTGTTGTTTTGGGATTTAGTAGGGGCTTTATGGTAGTTTCTTTTTAGACTTAACATCCTTGACTTAACATGACAACTGCTACAAATGCAAGCTCTCCAACCTCTCAAGGTCTACATCAAACTGTTTAGAAACCTTGTTCCAAAGCAGAAGCTGTACGAGACAGCTGACACTGGAGTCTACAGGGTCTACAGGACAGCTGATGTCACTGTCTTCACTAGCTCACTTGCTACTCCTGAACCCTCCTGTGCTGTTCTCACATTATTACAATGCTGATTATTATTATTATATTCTACAGAAATCTCAAGATGTAAAAACACAGTAAATTTAATGCTGCTAGTTAATAGGATGGTATTACCTAGCTACAGAACATCAGATCACTCTGAAGATAGAGAACATCACTTTCTGCAGTTTTACTACTCTGGCTGCTGTTTAGCTTGTGTCTCTCCCAGTTCCTTCACAAATGGATTCTTTCCTATCTCCAACTGTTCCTCCAAGAATGGTGCCAGACAGAGCCTACCTTCCCACTACAGAAGTGGGCTTTCCATTGCTGTGTACTGAGAATGTAATGCACACGGTACAATGCCCTGGAGGGCACAGTGATAGAGTTCACCCTGCTTCTCTGCAGCACAACATCCTCCAGAGCAAAACATTTTCCACTTGCTTTGTCTAAGGCTCAGGGCTCTGCAAAATGATTCTGGAGAGGATGCCAATGAAAGGACAAGGTTACAAAGGTAGAGACCAAACGACTGGGTGCAGCCACCAGACAGAGAAATTTTATGTGGTGGTGGTGTTACTCATGAATTCAAGCGCCTTATTTTGATTTATTGCTTTAAAACTTCTCTCTTGCTAAGAAGGTTTTATTGGAAATTTCTTTGTGCTACTTCTGCCAAGTCATACAAGCAGCTTACATGCCATAAACTCTATGTGGGCTAAGTTCAATTTTTAATTATGCCACTCTAACACTGGAGGAACTGTGCAGAAGACACCACATTCCAGACATACATCAGTGCAACCGAAGTGGATCTCAACCATGGGATTTAAAGTTTACAAAAACATGACATTTAGTGAGATGATGTTTACAACAACTGGCCTTTTATACAAGTCAATCTCCACCTTGAGACAATGAATGGTGACTGCATTGAAATAATAATCTGCATGTCCATTTTAACAGTTGTGGTACATACCCCGGCAAGGATCGTTTTTCACTAAGAACTCATCGAGTGCCATCCAGCCACCTCCAACACGAACCATGACAGTACTTCTTAGGATACGAACAAGGCGCAGTTGTTGAGAGTCACCAAACTGCAATAAGAATCAAACAATAGTCTGAGGTTCTCAGTCATTCAGATGCAGTTCAACACTGATAGGTTAAAAATCGGACAATTAAAAAAGTTCATTTTGATATTTAATTATTAGTAAATGCTAGAAGATCAATTTATTTATGCAGATTATTAAAGCTGTTAAGATTTCAAATCAGATGACACTGCAATAATCCAAAGAAGATGGCAGAATGTTAAGAAAGAGTCTCAGGTTTCATTTTATACTTGATTCTCAAATGTCTGAGGTCATAAAGAAAGCAAAATTAGTAATACATTATTTAATTGTTTACAGTCTGCTTTTGTGCAAATTAATTAAGACCTATTTGCATTATTTCACTGGTAAAATTTTAAGCAAACTCTCTTCTGCAACACTCTTGATTTTTAATGATGTCAGCTGAAAGGAAGGCAGCATTGCTTTAAACAAGCAGTATGTGAGTTGGAAATTCAATGTGTTATGAGTGTTGCCCAGTTCTATTAATTGATTCATTTATAGGAATATTTTCAGATATAGCACTGACACTGCTCACCTACAGCAAGGTGCATGTGAGGAAGGGAACATTAAAGAAGCAATGAACGATTGCAAGCTATCATTACTGTCCTTTGTTACAAACTGTTTGACACTCCGCTGTCCACACATCAAGGTTCTTCCTAATTCAGAGATGCACAACAACCTGTTTCATACTAAGTTCTTGTACACATCCATTCTTCCTTTGGGTTGATGGCCAGGCCTAATATATGTTTTGCTTTTGAAACCTGTGTAACAAAACCTGTACACAGTACCTCCATTCGAATTTGGATCAAAGAAAACATGACCAAAATGTTGACCTCACACTAACCAGAAGAATTCAGTACTTTTTAGGCAATGCTACTAAAATATTTTGGTCCTCAGGTCAAGTGCAGTGCACTGCCATGTAAACATGCAAGAACACTCACTAAAACCAACAGGAGTGGAATGCACATCTTTTGGACAATCTCTGACCCTTGGAGAAGGCTGGCCATAATTCAACTGTACCTACTTGCTCCAGTAAGGGGACTGAAATGTTTTAAATGCAAACCACACAAACGTGCTCCCTACTTGTTAGATGACTTTAGTTGGTAGTACTCAAGCCAAGAAGAGAGAATAAGTTTAAAGGAATATTACTTTTAGGAACCAAACAAAAGCAAAGCTTGCTGCTTAATTCAATAATAAATTGTATTTGTTATAAGTAAGAACACTCACATGAGTATTATTTGTAAGGGTTTTTTAATAATGCATTCAATTATGTGCCAAATAATGAGCTGTTTAATATATATAGATCAAAGTTTAAAAAAAATTTCATCCAAATTGATGCTGCTTAATTTCATTGGCTTGTTCCCTCTGAGAATTTTTTCTAGAGATTCTGAAGATACTATCTTTTCTTCTTTATTTTTTTTCCCCATCCCAGCTTAATTATTCAGTTAGACCCCATGACACAACTATACCAAGGGTCAAATACAATGTCATTTGCAAACTGCCCACCTAGCTGCAGTTAATTCAGACAGTGAGGGTCCTGGAAAGAAACAGAGGTATCTATCTATCAATGCATTTCTTCTAATGGTAGTTCAGTTAAATTTCTTCTTAAAATAGCTTGGATACAAACATTCTTCAAAGAGTATTTAACATTATTTAAAATAATCACAGGTAAAAATATAAAGGAGTTTAAGCTACAGAAAGGCCATTCTTGACAATAGCCATAAAATATCACTGTCACTAGAGAAGCCTCAGCTAACTTCCTGTAGGTGCTTTTTACTGTGGTGTTCTGCACAAGTAAGGGATGCTTTCAAAAAATGCTGCATGTTTCCATATCTGAGAGTACAGATGGTAGATAAGAGGATGAACATAATTTCAAATATTCTTTTCTAAAAGAGGCTTGTTCTATGTGTGAAAACATTTTAAATTATTGCTTAGATATATTGCTTGAGGCATGTGGTAAGATTATCCACTGCTCCATGCTTTCTTCTATACTTCAACAGGCTTTGCTAGTAAATAAGAGTACACCCACATTTTCAAAATCCTCAGATTTAAAATGGCGAATGCTGTTAACATTAAAATTTCCAGAATGGATTACACATATTATTGCCTTTTTAAAAGCATAAGATACTAAGGGTATCTAGTTTGCATAAGGTATTTCCATTCTTACCAGGCAAATATGATTTAGCACTTTTGGAAGCTGTGTATCAGTATGTACCACAGGAGTGAACAAGCTCTGGTTAGTGTTTCCTCCCCATTCCACTCTGGTATGACTCACCAATGACTCAGCTAACACACAGTGTTCTTAAACACAGCTCCAATACATTATAGACTTGCCATAGCTCTTTGAAAACACTTCAAGAGAGGAAGTAGTTTAAACTGGAACAGCAAGTTTATTTTGCCTATTTCCAAAAAACGTATTTAAAAATTCACTGTGTTATTACATAAAATCCGAAAATCAGCCAGGTTCTTAATCAGTCTGCTTGACTGCAAAAAGAATC
>WEIV01018677.1:1975-20671 GCA_013390005.1 Calyptomena viridis | reverse complement strand
GCAGCTCTCTCTGGGACTTCATAAACCTATTTTTGAAATCCAACCAGTAAAGCCACACCATAACTCTATCTCTAACGTGACAGCATTATAATACATTTTATATGGGTTTTCTTTTATTCTTATTATTCTTAACTCCTTTTTCCTATGGGGAATTGTAGGTTTGCTTTTAGAACAATGTGACATTGCATTTTGTTCAGTTGGTTTTTTTAATCTCTGTGTTGAATAAATTACAAGCACATTGTACACACGCAAAACCCACAACCAAGTTTTTGAAAAGAGATTGAATTATGAGAAAAAATAGGTACAGAAATTCAAACTTGATTAGGCAGCCTAGGTGAGATGTGAGCACCATGTGAGTGACACATGTCACTTAACATTCCTTACCTGATGTTCAGCTATAAGTGCTTTTACTTCCTCAATCTCCTGGGGTATAACCTCTTTATCTTTTTCAGTTAGTGTAGTCTCTGCCCACTGCAACCAGGACAGCAAGGCTTCCAGCAATTCCTGGNTTACTGCCTGCTCTCCCCTTATCAAGGACAGGAATATGAGATTGTACTGGAGTGGGTTCAAGTGCTTTTCTTTTATAGGTCTTTGTAACTTTATCCACATCAGGTTGTTTTCTGGTCATTTCCTCCATGAATGTCTACAATCAGATAGAGGTGATATTAATTAACAATACACGAAAGCAACCACAGGATTGCNTTGAATTATGAGAAAAAATAGGTACAGAAATTCAAACTTGATTAGGCAGCCTAGGTGAGATGTGAGCACCATGTGAGTGACACATGTCACTTAACATTCCTTACCTGATGTTCAGCTATAAGTGCTTTTACTTCCTCAATCTCCTGGGGTATAACCTCTTTATCTTTTTCAGTTAGTGTAGTCTCTGCCCACTGCAACCAGGACAGCAAGGCTTCCAGCAATTCCTGGTTAGCAATAAGTCCAGCCAGAGCTCCTGCCAGTCTCTGTTGATGCTGTTTAGCCCATGCTAAGACCTTGATAAAGGAACCAATGTGTAAGTATGTGCAAATCTGAAATACTCCACAACGTATTTAAAATTGCTCTACTAACTGTAAACTCAGAACCACCTCTTAGGCCTATTGATCTTTGAATATCAAAGGTGTTAAATGTAGTGGTTGATCACTAAAGGTAGCTAGGTAACCAGAATTCCTAATTCAACATATTTTTTTCCACAGATATTTGGGATTAGGTTCTGCTAAACACAGTAACTAGCACGTTCAGGCAACATATTAAGAATTTTAACAAGCAATATGTGTAAGTTAGTGAATCACACAGGATTTGGTGTCCATTCTCCTTCCAGGAACTCTTGAAGACATACTTTGCTAATAACAATATTTGGCTTTTCTTTAAACTTATTATAAAATAGAAAATACCATCCGAATAGCTGAGGGTGGTAGACTCTTTGTAACCTACCTGTAGCCACTTCAATAATTTGAAAATCTTCTAGATTATGTTGGACTGAAATCCTCTCTGACGCAGTTAGAAAATCCTTCAAAATTTGCCCTGTATTTTCTTTCCATTTTCCCCACTAGAAACTATTGGCTTTCCTCACTTGGGAAGTGTCAGGCAGTATTTCCTTTTAAACATACAAACAAGGAAGCTTGACCATCTGCTTTAGTTCTTAAAGCCCTGTAAGTTTTGAAATAAAACCTAGGGAAGCATGGTATTCACATCCATCATCCGTGTTATTTTAAATGTTTAGTTCTCAACAGCTGGATCTTTTCCTCCCAGTGTAACTGCCATGTTAGTTGTCAGCAATGTTCCAATCAAAGGTGGACTGCTGCAATGAAGATGGTTTGACACATACTGACCTCTTCAAACCTGGCTCTGATGATTGTTATCCAGTGCTTAATTGTGGTGATGGAGTCTGGATGGCAGATAGCCAGAATAGCTTCTCCCATACCTGTTGCTTTATTCAATTCTGCCTTTTTCTCTTCCAGTTTCTTCATAAATTCCTAAACCAGAGATAGTAATTTCAAATAGATGTTGACAAAATTTGCAAGAGAAATCTGAGTGCATAATCTGCAAGGTCACGAGCCTCTTGATTGCTTAAAAAGATTCAGCTTGAAAGAGGCAAGTTTAATTTGTATGAGAAAAGCCTGAAACGTTTAAAAAGCCTATTCCACATAAATTACTAAACAAAGTTTTAAAACCTTTACCCCAGCTTGCCACTCCTTAAAAGCCCACCACAATCTAAATACTTGAAAGGCATATGTCCATATTTAAAATACCAAGGGAAAATCACAGCATTTAAAGGTGCTGTAAGCCAGCTATATGATGGTTAGAATCACTATTGACAACATTTCAACGACTTAGTTTGTCAGTTACAGTAACTCTTCATAACGAACTATCAAGCTCCTAGCAGAGACTGGAAATGTCCAACTATAATTACATGCTCAGAGAAGATGACAGAGTTCAGAAGCAGCTATACTAAACTAACACAAACATGAAAACTCAGCAGCTGAGGGGGAGAGACACAGCAAGAACAGAGACAGCTAATTAACCATCTGTACTGCCATGTGGGAAAAATCTTGTAAAACCAAAAGGATATTTACAGCTTTACATATCCAAGCTCATAGCCATTGTTATTCCTATGATGGCAGGACCAGAACTAGGTGCAGGGGGGGAAACAACAGAAAAAAAACTGAAGGACTTTTTCCATCCTTTCTATATCTTGCATTTCTTTCTATTTTTCTTCCCCATAATTTTTTTGATTAATCATTATTACCATCATTATTATGGTTTTACTATTCTACCTGAATATTATGTAAGTCTGTGTCTCTTCATGAGCACTCTTAACTGGAACTGCCAACATCTCTCAGTGACTAGTGGAATTTTTTGTTATATTTTAACATCTTTAATTAGACTACAAAATGGAACCATGTCTCTGAAAGCTTAAATCTTCCACTCTCCAGCCACGAAGGGCTATTTTGGATGCCAGAAATTAAAGATGAGCCACATCAGATCCTAGAAAATTCAAACTCACCAAAACATTGTGAAAACAGATTCTTCAACAGCCGATAATGACATTATCCTGTGCCTTTACAAAGTATGAAGTTGTTATGAAATAAAAGTGTAAAAAACAATCTCTTCTACCTTGTTCTAGAAGCCTCGAATATGTAGGCTCTATATTTGAAAGGATTCATTGATAACTGATTTTGATTTAAGCTTAAATTATTGTCAGAGTTTAAGACCCAATCATAATAGCAAACCTTCTCTCATAAAAGCATGTGAGTCCTTATAATATTTCAGTTCAACACAGTTTTGGAAAAGTTGAGATGGGTTATAACGACAAACTACCAAAATTAACCAAAGCCAGGAGGAAAATGGGCAACATTGTTTCCCCTGCCCAGCTATACTAGAATATCTCAAAAATTAAATCTGTGATGCATTGCATACAGTGTATTCATCTTTGCCTCAGTAAGGGATACTAATTGTGTTGAACTCTGTGGCAATCAGTGATACAGACACATTTACAAGACAGGAGTTGGGGTGCTTCTCATTCAGCAATGCAGTGATTAACCCACTACAACTCTCAGTGCCCAAAGAGGAAGACGAGTGGCAGAAATCTCATTGTCTGAGATAGTAGAATTCACTAAATCATATGCATTATTCAACAAAAGAAAATCAGAAACGGGCATAAAGATAGACCATTTAGATAAAAAATATTGTCCAGAAGAACCCTTTCAACACATAGCTGAATACAAATGCAGTAAAGCTATTTTAAAAGAATCACAATGACAAAAGGAAGATACAGTTCATATTTATGTAAATAATTTCAGTCACAGGTTTTGTATAAATATTGCAGCATTATAATACATACAGGGTGTTTAAAAGTAATATATATTTCTTCTTCCCTGATTTTTTTTCTTTTTGAAAACTTAAAAGGAGAGATCACTTATTCAAGGAATATTGTGTGAGTGGTAAAGCAATAATGCCATAACCTTTCTTAGCTGGACAATTTCTCTATTTCTATTATTTGCCCTTTAAGAAGAAAATGTGGTTTGCAGAACATCTTCCAAAGCCTACTAAAAGATACTAAGTAGAGTATGGCCACATCTAACACTGAGGCTGGTTGTATTGTGCTAGCAATCATCCTTCCCAGCTGGACAAGGTTTCCAAGACAAACTGCTTTCCTTTGAGATTCCAAGTTATGCTTCAGCTTTGGCAGCACAATTTTGAACTTTACTACAGAAATATTTTGTTCATCCATCTACAGTGGAGAGGAAGAAATTTAAGATTTTTTTTTCCCTAATTATTTCTGTGGACCTAAAATTTCACTCTTCTTTGTATTCAGAAGATAAAAAAAAAAAAAGTAAAAGGGAACTGGTGAAGAACATGTGAAGCAAAGGCAGCTAAAGACAAATTTCATTGCATCAGAGACATCAGGCTGCTATTGCCAACACTAGTCAGCACATTCTGATGTATATATAGATTTGATGCATACATACATTTGCCAGCTAATGAATATAGCACCCAGTTTCCAGGGCCCTAAATTAAAACTGACAACTTTTTCAAAACATTGCATTCTAAGTATGTTGAAAACCCCTTAGTTAAGAGCCATTAAACAGTCATATCTTGCATGCACTCCTCTGCATAATAATATTACCAAACTCAGTTGAAACAGCATACTTTTCCACTCTCCATTTTGTTAGTTTTGCTGTAACTTTATTCAGAGAAATGATGAATAAATCCATGATCTATAATTTTTTCTATAACATTGTGGGCACTACACTATTGCTACTATTACTGACGCACTTAAAAGTTTTGTGATGGCTTAAATGTGCGTGTTTGTAGCATCCTGTTTGGAGAGTGAAAATATGACCTCTATGCTCCTTAGTTGGGAAGTTAGTTTGATGGTTTATAATCTACTATAATCTATCTATGCCATTGCAATATTTCAGTACCTAATGCATATGAAGCATGACAACACACTGTTTCACCATGACAAAAGGTTAATGGATGATAACATCATTCTGCTGACATTTATAAATAACCTGAAAGAAAAGTATATGCCGTTTTGATCAATGGTGCTAAAATGACAGATATACTTTTGCTATGGCACCAGTCTGTGTTGTAATTGCAGGCATCATATATTCCATAAAGGGGTTTGCTTTTGCCTCTAAACATTTACAGCAACTTTCTAAAGGCCTATTACTTCCATAGTAAGTCAAGATGACTCAAACAACAGCCCAACACCAGTATGGACATCAAACTGTCAACTACATTAAATTTCTAGCTTCTCTATAAAAAAGGTTGCAAAAACCAACACTGGATGCTGGATATAACTATATGGGTCAGACTGCCTCCTTCCTTCATTTTATCCTCTATCAGACCAATTAGAACAAAGGGGATTCTCTTCATTTTCTTGCTCACCCTGTGCTGTTCTATCAGTGTACGCAAGGCCTCTTCATCATCTGGAAGGACGCCATGGAAACGAAGAGCCTGCTCTGCCTCTGCCAGCCACTCCAAAAGGACATGGACAACAGAGTGGAATTCTTCTGCCTATTAAAATACAAGAAGTCAGGGTCACTCATGAGGGGATCTGACAGACACACTGCAGCTTACACGAGGAGACTGAGCCCACATTTGGAATCATTAATCACACAGCAGCACATTATCTTTCCATTAAAAAGTCAATGATATACAGTACTACATTTTCATAACTGTAAAAATAGCTCATGCTACTCAAAAAATTATAGGAAGCATAAAAGCCTGTTCATGCTTTTAGCCATCTGATTTATAGTGTATTTGCAGCTCAGTCGAGAATGTCATGCCTTTACACTGACAAATTACACTGGAGGTGCTTTCAGGGACCAGCTGGAGAGATGAGATCTGTATTTTCTGCACAGCCTAAATCACCAGTTAAGCAAAATGAGTTGTCAGTCTGCGGGAGAGTGATCCTTTTGTGTCTGCAGAAAACAAGAGAGATTCACCTTTTGGCACAGCCATATTCAGACACAATTAAGAGTCTGAGGTAGCTCAGGATTGTGTCTGCTAAAAGAACTGGAGAGCTGGGCAACCATAGTACCCCAGGAAAAAGAGTAGGAATTTTGCATACAGTGGATACACTGCTACTGCAGGAGCCCCATCCAAGCATCAGTCCAAGCTAGTATACCTTCAGAGAGCTGCACATCCATATAATCTCAGGTTTGGAAACAATACAGATACACCTATTTGTTTGGGATTGGTATCAGACAATATTGACATATATAGACTGTTCTAGCTCCTGAGTGCACTCAGCACAACTCTATCTTTCCTGCAACATACCTCACCGGTCATTGTAATTGTACCAATGCAAACAAGTTTTCAATACACAAATTAGTTCTTTCTAATAAGGCACAAAAAGCATAAATATTATTGCAACCTCCAGCTTCTTGTGAATGGGGCATAGTTCTTAATCATCCTTCATGCTTGACTGCAACCTCAGTGATTTCCTTAGATGGTAAGGCCTTTGAGACATTTGTTTTGCATTTGTGGTAGAGACTAATAATGACAGTAATAGTAAGTGCTAAGAGGCACTATTTATGTGCTGTGATAAAGGGACAGAGAAAAGGTAAGAAATGCATGAGCAAAAAAACTTCTATTTTCAAATGAAATGAAAGTGAATAACAAAGTGAAAATCGTATTAAATTTTTGGCAACTAGACTGCAAGATATTTTCACTAGTTCTCATAGAGTACATGTAGCACCAGCAATATTCCTCTACCTGCCGAAGGGCCTGTTCCAGTCGTGTTTGCTTGGATACCGAGAGGGCACAAACTGTCTCCCAGCGAGTGCTTAGCTCCTGCATTTGGACTTTGACCCAGGAAGAGTCATCACGACTGCCTTCTATCAGCTCCCTTGCAGAGCGCTTCAGAGCCTGGACACTGCTTGTTCTTTTTCCCAGCTCCTTCTGGAAAACCTAGGGACCACCGAATATATTTGAAATGTTTAACTCATTGAGGCATACTTATGCAAAAAGTAACAAAAAACTACTGGTTATGAGCAGAAATCAAAATACGGATTTATTTCTGTCAAGAGTAACTCCATCTAAGTCATGCAAAACACAAAAGATTCTATATGAAAGTATTTACACTTTTTTCTATCATAATAAAACTGGAATATGGTAGGAAAATGTCAGGCAGATCATTCTGATGCAATGTAATGGAAGCTTAGTCTCCTTACCACAGTGGCTTTCCACTCGTTATCAGAGTAATTGGTCTGACACACTGACTAACGCTGTGGCAGGAAAGGATCAGATAAAATGCTAACAATCAAGGAAAAGTTTTAAAAATCATAAACTCAGAAATAAATCCCCATCTGGGAGTCTTATCACATATTCATGTATTTATGTGAGAGCATGTTCACTTTAGTAGCTGGAACAAGATCCAGTTACATAAAGGAAGCTCTTGAAAGAAGATACAACTACAGTGCCAGTGACTACAACTTACTTGTGATATACAATGGGATTTCAGAAGTAATTGCAGCATATTGCAGACTAGTTCTTATATACAACTGATGTTTCCAAACATTTTTTTCATGAGGGACAAAATCTCCTCCTCACTGGGGAGAAGATAACTGAAAATCACTGGTGGATGAACAGAGGGACCTTCACCTCATAATCTTCTCAGGCTCCAGAGCTCTGTCCAGGTGTCACCTTTGTAATACAAGTAACTTCCACAGCCATTTCTTCTGACATACTGAACTGTGAAACTGGGATTCAGAGGCCAAGTCCAACATCTCCCATCTCCAGAACCACTCCAGTAACAAAATACTGCAGCTTTCCAATGCAAGCTTCCTGGGCCATGGTCTAATTGAAATCTGTGCATAACTTAAGCATTGCAACTACTTTTCTTGATAAATATACAGCAGCCCCATAGGTCTGAAAGGCTGCTGTAGTCATGACAAGTGCATAGGTCATTTGGTTAACAGAGGGACTAAAAAGGAGCTGTCTGTCCCGGAGTTTTCCAGCAAAATAATCTTTGCCATCTCCTAACCATACACATATTCGTCAATGCACACTTGTGATTTATGACATGATATTCATAAATACACAGGATAGCACCATTAAATGGACTATCTCAATGCTAACCGGTGTCAATGAGTCACTAAGAGTTGTCCTCTTTCATATGTATTTTATAGCATTTTCTACTGTTGATTACATGTTTACAAAACTATTCCATTTTTCTAAAAATTACAGAATAGTCAGAGATAAAGACAGTATTAAAATGTTACAATTATCAGCAGTCCAATAATTAAAAAAAAGAGTATTTTTGCAATTACCTTGTGATTGTCGATCAGGTTCATCACTAGATCAATGTCTCCGTGTACTGGCTGATCTTCTGCTAGCTGAGGTTCAATTTTGTATAACCAGTCAATGAGAGCTTGCAAAGCATCAGTAAACTGTCCTGAAAATAACAGGGCTTCCTCCAGTTTATTTTGTCTGGGAGGGGAAAAAAAAAAAAGAATGCACACATAAAATAATAATTTATACACCTTAAGAAAATATTTTCAGTATAAAATAACAGAATCATAGAATTCTTAAGGCTGGAAAAGACCAGTAAGATCACTGAGTCCAACCGCTAACCCAGTGTAGTGGTTTGACCCTGACTGAACAGCAGGTACCCACTAAAGTCACTCTCTCACTCCCTTCTGCAATTGGACAGAGGACAGAAAATATAACAAAGGGTTCATGAGATAAGGACCAGGAGACATCACTTACCAATCACTGTCATGGGCAAAACAGACTCCACATGTGGATATTAATTAAATTTACTATTAACAGAATCAGAGCAGGAGAATGAAAAATAAAATAAATCTTAAAAATCCCCCACCCCTCCCTCTTTCCCAAGCTCTATCTCCTCCCCCAGCAGTATAGGGAGATGGGGAATGGGGGTTATGGTCAGTTTTTGTTTCTTCTGCTGCACAGAGGAGTCCTTGCCCTGTATCCTGTGGGGTCTCTCCCACAGAGACAGTCCTTCACAAACTACCCCAGTGTGAGTCCATCCCATGGGCAACAAAATGCTGCAATGTGGGTCATCTTTCCACAGGGTGCAGTCCTTCAGGTACAGGCTGCTCCAGCATGGGTCCCCCACAGGACCACAGCTGGAAAACCTGCTCCAGCATCAGATTCTCTCCCCACGGGTCGGCAGGTCTCTGCCAGGACCCTCTTCCAGCACNTGGGAGGGGAAAAAAAAAAAAGAATGCACACATAAAATAATAATTTATACACCTTAAGAAAATATTTTCAGTATAAAATAACAGAATCATAGAATTCTTAAGGCTGGAAAAGACCAGTAAGATCACTGAGTCCAACCGCTAACCCAGTGTAGTGGTTTGACCCTGACTGAACAGCAGGTACCCACTAAAGTCACTCTCTCACTCCCCTCTGCAATTGGACAGAGGACAGAAAATATAACAAAGGGTTCATGAGATAAGGACCAGGAGACATCACTTACCAATCACTGTCATGGGCAAAACAGACTCCACATGTGGATATTAATTAAATTTACTATTAACAGAATCAGAGCAGGAGAATGAAAAATAAAATAAATCTTAAAAATCCCCCACCCCTCCCTCCTTCCCAAGCTCTATCTCCTCCCCCAGCAGTATAGGGAGATGGGGAATGGGGGTTATGGTCAGTTTTTGTTTCTTCTGCTGCACAGAGGAGTCCTTGCCCTGTATCCTGTGGGGTCTCTCCCACAGAGACAGTCCTTCACAAACTACCCCAGTGTGAGTCCATCCCATGGGCAACAAAATGCTGCAATGTGGGTCATCTTTCCACAGGGTGCAGTCCTTCAGGTACAGGCTGCTCCAGCATGGGTCCCCCACAGGACCACAGCTGGAAAACCTGCTCCAGCATCAGATTCTCTCCCCACGGGTCGGCAGGTCTCTGCCAGGACCCTCTTCCAGCACGGGCCTCCTACAGGGTCACAGCCTCCTTTTCCAGCATCTACCTGCTCCAGTGTGGGCTCCTCCATGGGCTGCAGGGGCACAGCTGCTCCACCATGGTCCTCACCACAGGCTGCAGGGGAACCTCAACTCTGGTGCCTGGAGCACCTCCTGCCCCTCCTTCTCCACTGACCTTGGTGTCTGCATTGTTGTTGTTCACATGTTCTCACTCTGCTCTTCTCTGGCTGCAATCTTCATCTGCCCAATAACTTTTTTTCCTTCTTAAACATGTTATCACAGAGACATTACTATCATCCCTGATTGGCTTGGCCTTGGCCAGTGGTGACTCTGTCCTGGAGCTGGCTGGCATTGGCTCTACTGGACACGGGGGAAGCTTCCAGCAGCTTCTCGCAGAAGCCAGCCCCGTAGCTCCCTTGCTACCAACACTTGGCCACAGAAATCCAATACACCCAGCACCACTACAGTCACCACTAAACCATGACTCCAAGTGCCACATTCACATGTCTTTTGAACACTTCCAGGGATGATGACTCAACCACTTCCTCAGGCACTCTGTTTCAGTGCTTTACAACTATTTCAGTGAAGAATTTTTTTCTAATATCCAATCTAAACCTCACTTGGTGCAACTTGAGGCTGTTTCCTCTCATCCTGTCATTTGCTACCTGGGAAAAGAGACTGATTCCTATCTCCCATCTTTCAGGTAGTTGCAGAGAGTGATAAGGTCCCTCCTGAGCCTCCTTTTCTCTAGAATAAAAATCCTCAGCTCCCTCAGCCATTCCTCATCTGACTTTGCTCCAGACCCTTCACCAGCTCCACTGCCCTTCTCTGGACACGCTCCAGCACCTCAATGTCTTTCTTGTTGTGAGGGGCCCAGAACTGGACGCAGTACTTGAGGTGAGGCCTCACCAATGCCAAGTACAGAGGGACGATCACTGCCCTGGTCTTGCTGGGTCACACTATTGCTGATACAGGCCAGGATGCCATTGGCATTCTTGGCCATATGGACACATGCCTGGCTCATGTTCAGCCAGCTGTCAAACAGCACATTCAGAGAGCACCAAATCAGTTTGCCTTTTTAAAGGACTCTTTCTTCCTCTCCCTCCCTCTGCCCTGCTTCCATACCAACAGGAAAGTATGCATTTACAGTATTTTACTGTTTTCAGACTCTTAATTATCAAAAAAGCTAGCCACTCCCGTTTTACTTTTACACAACAAAACCCAAAACAAAAGCCAAAAGAATTTTCCTAAGTATTTTTCTTATTTGATGAATTATTAGTTGAGTTTTCATTTACCTTTCCACTGACTTTCCACAAATTGTATCCCACTTATCCCTTAGTTCACTCAGCATATCATCAAGTTTCAAATTGTCATCAGCCAAGGTGGTTTTCTCTTTCAAGGAACGTCCAGTTCTATTTGTGGTATCATACACAGAATGTTTGGCACCAAGAGATTTCTGAAATTCCTATATATATGGAAGAAAAAGAAAATACCCATATATCATTAACTGCTTACAGGCTATTGTTCATTAATCTTTGACATACTATTTGCAATGTTAATTGTAAATGTTGCTGCAAGAATATTTCAAACTTCCTGCAAAATTTCTATGCCATAGTGCACCTGAAGTTATATGGGGTTGACACTAGCAGACCTCTGCCTTTTGTCCTTCTCTGGAAATGTAGCTCCATGCCTATTGGAACAACTTCTGCAAAATCCCTTCTCCAGCAAGGGCAATGATTCTTGTTCTACCATAATATTCCCAAATTTCAGCAAAGGGTTGCCAAGTAGTCAGAAGAATGTGAAAGAACTGGTCCTTTGGGAGCAATCAACTGAACATTCTTCACACTACATTCTAACAAACTAGGATTTCAAACCACTCGTAGAGCTCCCCAGGAGCTACAAAGGTTATTCTGATCAAGCTTAACATGGGCAAGCTGAGAAACCTCCAACCAAGCCTAAGATTGAAACATATAATTGGGAACAACTATAATTGGGAACAACTATATGTCAAAAGTGTAGATCAAGGCACAAGAAGCAGCCAGGTGACAGCCCAACTCAATTTGTGCTAGAAATCTAGATCATCAGTGGGTTTCTGTGCTCAAGGACTCTGGACAATGACAGTGGCACAGTTGCATCTGTCTGCCAGCTCTGCCAGCTCCTTCTGCACAGACCCTCTGGAAGTTTTCTGCAGGCACAGAGGAGCACATAGAACCATAGTTCATCTGATATCACAGAGGAATTAACCAACTGACAGAGGAAATAATTAAATAAACACTGCCAAAAGACAACACTAGCACAGCACAGCAGCTTTTTACCAGCATTGCTTGAAATATTTTATTTCATACCTTCATGAATGGCTAGCAGGCAATCACTTTGAAAAACATAAACTGCAAGTTTGCTTTAGAAAACTCTTAGATACAGAATCAAGTAAGTATTTTTTTTCATTACCAAAAAAAAGCAACATTTGTTTTGTAATTTAGTATTTCCTTACTGTCCTTTCTTTTTCCTCATATAAAAGAAGGACACAAACCTTAATAAAGAATATAATTGGCAAGTTAGCACTACAGTAAAAATAAACATAATATTCAAAATAACCAATTTTTTATAAAAGTTCCTTCAATACAAACAATATGTCTATGCTTCTTTTATTTGATGGGGTTTGTTAATTAACACTACATGGGGTGTTACTAGGTTTGCACAAGGAAATACAATTAAACTGCTGCCAGAGAAGGATCATACAGGAAAAACAGATGAGCAAAGGTAAGCAAGTGAGCAAAGGGTTGCAGTCAATTTATTCCTTGAGAGACTACACAGATCTACTTTCATTTGATTTCAAAGAGGTGTAACAAAGTAGATTTTGGTTTAAGTTGCCAGCAGCAGACAGGTAAGTTAATTACTGCGATTGTGTTCATCTAGCTACCTTCCTTCCAAGGAACATGGGCACATACAGACAAAATTAGCTGTGTTCACATAAATGTTCTCTAAGGCACATTCAGCATTAGTACAGGAATGGATTGGGTGACCCTTTATGGGTTTTTCCATTCCTGACTCCTAAAAATGAAAAAAAATTCTGATAAACAGACCATGAATAACCTCCAAAAGTCCCTGGCAAGAGACTAGATATGAGTGAGAGGGAAAACATACTATCTTGGCTTTTCTTTTTCAGGGACTTTTTTTTTTGGCAGTAACAACTGGCAAAGAGTGAGTCCAAATTATTGCTTACAGCACACATTCAATTCGGATAGCAAAATCCTTAACTAAATGGAGCAAGGAAACCTTCAAGGCTGGACAGAAAAGACAAAGACAGACACGGGGTATAAGTGGGAGTGAAAGGAAAAGACTCAAAATACAAGGAAGGACATTGCAGTGCTGGGAGTTTGACAACTCATTAAAAAACAATTGAGTTGATTTCTTGAGGGGGTGATGTTTGGAGTTTAAAGTCACAAAGTTCACAGAACTCCCTCTCTCACACATTCATCTTTTTCCTCCTATGACCAGTTTCAATCCTGGTACATTTTCCTGTACCACATTTCATCCCATTCCTTAAGGAGATTCAATCAACTCAAGCAGTAATGTTCTGCAGGCATTTTGTACGAAAGAAGCTGGAGAAATGATACCAGACAGAAACCATGAGTCTGCCAGTCCATGTGAGAAAGCTTGGGCTCATAAAACATACTGCTGTAGGTATAAAGTAAATATCAAGTTTATCAAGTTTAACATTTCTGGAGAGGCGAGGAGAATACAGGTAAAGTGTCCTGAAAGGGTCTCAAAGCAAAGTAACAAAGTGTTGACCACACTCCTGAGGAGTTTGAATATACAATGAAAGGAAAGGAGTGAAAGGACTAGAAGATGAATAGAGTCAGAAGAGACAAGAAAGACTATCCTAACAGCAAGATTTCTCCCCACGAGTTCCCATCACAGACTTCAAATTCTGGGAACAGCAGCAACCCCAAACCAAAATGAAATTGCAGAGTCAGCATAACAGAATGTTAATGTAGGTTTTATCTAAGTTTTAGCAGCAAGCAAGGTAAAACTTTTTTCACTTGACCAACAGCCAGCTTTCCTGCAGACTGATCCAGTAGCCAATCGTTAATACACATGACAAAACTTTCTGGAGGTAAAAGGAATCACCAGAAGCTACAGCAAAGACAAAAAATTTAGGTAAACCCTCAGGGATATTGTGCAGAATAAAAAAAAATACAAATAGATCGAGAAAATAAAACTGACATAAAAAGTAAATACATGCCAAAATGTAGAAAAATGAATGGTCTTTCAATACTCTGTCTCCAACAAAACTGCTCCATGAGAAATCTTAAGACACAATCATATCTCTGAGGATCCACTCACACAGTTAATCCTCAGTAATACATTATTCTAGGCATTTTACAGAAGTAAAGATGAAGTAAAAACTACTTCTGTCTTTCCTTTTGCTCTGTATCTGATGAAATCACAGAGCTTTTTCAATATCATTACATGTTTGAAAAGCCAAGTGAATGAGGGAGAATTTTACATTTTCACCTACAACAGCTGGGTTTGTGAGGAGCTGGTTTCAGAATTTTGAATCCCATGAAGAAAAACAACCCGTGCTACTAATGGTGTCACTACACTTCATAGGGGATTTTATTAATATTTCTACTTGACATAAAAAGCAACTGCCAATCAAAATACAAGATTATTCTTCACTTTTGAAATCATCCTGCAGTACTAAAAGGAAAATCTCATCTCAAAGACAGCAAATTTTTGGTTTAAGGACTGAAAGAAACCCCCTTCAGAGATTCCTGTTCTGAAATGGTATTAATTTGCTTTTTAATGGTTCTATGATTCTGTATTATTGTCTTTCCTCTTCATTGTTAACTATTACCCCACACAGCAGGAACTGCGAAAGGTTTTTTTTCACTCACCCTCTGATAAAATGCCTTTTAATTTGATGTGAAGAAACACTCCATTGCAGTGAGGCCACAAATCTATTTGCTTTGCTGGTTGATCAGTACAAGGCTGATAGACTTACCTACATTTCCCTGGGCACTGTGCATTTCATGACTCACCTTATGCTGTGCAAGCTGCATTTTTATTTTATCAGGGTCATTTGCAATGTCAAGATCTGAGTCCAGAGATTTCTCTGACTCTTCCAGCCATTCCATAAGTTTGTGCCAGGCTTCATGGAACTAAAGGAAAGTGAGATTTGCATGGATTTTAAAATTCACTGGTTCATAAGACAGTTCAAAAACATTGAACACCAACCAAGATTGGCAGACTTTGACAAGATCTGATGTGTTTTTTCTTCCCGGTCTCTTAAACAGAACCAGTCCAGCCACTGTATTTAGTCTCCCTTTTCCCAAGAGAATTACCAACCTTTAATGTACATGATGTCTCTCAGTTAGAGACATACTGGTAACATCTGCTGATGTGTTGGTCATTTAGATTGCTGTATTTTCAGTAATTGGTAATAAATACAGAAAGGATGAGGCTCAGCTATTGCATATATGGGACAATAGCAGTAAATCATTGGGGAAAACTTCTGTCTGGATGACTGCCCAAGATTTACCCTGTAACATTCATGAACACTCTCATTATTTCAAATGCTATCTTGATGGGCAAGGAACAGATTTTTGATCTTCCTTCCTGTTTTAACAAAAAGAGCACTTCAGGGAAGGAAGCAGGGAAAGACTGAAGACTCAACCAGCTTTCACAAAGTGTCATCCCTTTGGGTTTTGATTTTGCTAAGTTGACCTTTTCCCTCTCTTTTGAAAATTACTCTTGCCCGGGCTACCTGCGCAGGAAAGCACAAGAAAACAGTCCAGAAACCTCTCAAGGCTCCTGGACTCTACTGTTCAGGCTGTAACATCAGTAGCCTTCAGTACTCCTTCCATGTTCTACACAGACAGCTGCCATCTTAATAACACTGTATTCCGCTTTGTAAATGGATATTGAGATGAAATCCATCTCAGTGCAGAACTGCTGTGTGCATGAAGGCACAAGAGAAACTGCTGAAAAATAAGTAACATGATTGTCTAGCAGCCTAATTTATTGCTCAGAAAACTTCTTCCTCTATGAGCTGAGTGGTGGTAAACGTGAACATGGGAATGTGGTTTGGCTGTGAACATCACCAAATCTTGAATGATCATGTTCACTTGAATAAAAAGTAGACCTGCCTATTGACATTTAAACAGATAACATTCCTCTCACACATTTTGCATCTTATAATTTATGTTCCTCAGTAAGGGAAACATGTATCTAAGGAAAAACACATGAATGCTCCCCTGTGAAGAAAACTGTGTAAAAGAACCCTCTCTAGGTTTATAGGGAAATAAATGGAGATACCTTACCACACAGAAGATATTGGTCTAGTAACTAACATAAGAGATTGAGTAATAAGTAATGAATATTAATCAGGGCATAACATAGATCCAAGATGAAAATACTAAGGAATATTTCCATAGATTAGTGAAAAGAGTTCAGCACATTCTTTAAAATATACGGGGTTGATTTTGAAACTTCTTTTTGATGGCACTAATACACATCTGGAATCCATACCGTAACTTTCATCTTTCAGACTACCCTGTACTGCAGACAGAAGTCACTGCTCGGGTTGAAAATAACGCTTTCACCTCCCAAATGAAGTGCTCTATGATTGAATCACAGAAATTGCTCCACTAACTCAACACTGTCCGTTACACTAAACCCAGGCTTGCTCTGTAAGTGCTTTAAAGCCATATTCTTCAAGAATATGGATGCAATTACAGCTAGGTTCAAAGAGCTGTATAACAGCTGTTGTCCCATTACCTGTTTGGCTCTTTTTCTTGCATCATCCAAAGCTCTTCCCCTTTCAACTAGGCGTTGAACTACTTTTTCCCATCGGCTCTGTACACTAATCAGCAGATTCTTAATAAGAACAACATCCTGTTTCTGGCTGAAATATTTCAAATGTGTTCCAGTTTTGTCCAGCTCGATGATCTGATCTCGATGAGAGTTCACTTCTGTGGCAAAAACCTTGGGAAAAAAGGGGAGAAAATTAATGAATACTGTTGCTGGGTAAACACTGAAAAAAACCCAGTCTGATAAAAAATGATGTAGGGAGAAAGACTATAAATGCAATTTTAAAACAAATGAAATGTTTCTCCAAGTGCCAGCATTATAGAGGTCACTTGGACATTGTTACAGTATCTCCACTGTGGGATATCTCCACAGAGTGGGAGAAAAACATTACACATCTGTTTCTTTACATACCTTGTGTTCATCAATTTGAAATAAGACAGTGTCCAAGATAAGACTTGGCCGAGAAGCTGCAGTTAGAGTTTGCTCAGCCTGAGTAAGCCAATTGATGAAATCTTGAAGTGAGTTGTGGAAGTCCATTGCTAAACTGAGGGCTTCTTCCAGTTTGGTCTGTAAAGAAGGTCATACTTTAATAGCAGTTGATACTGTGCAGGGGCTTCAGCCAAGGAAGCCATTTTATTTCAGTGCTTTGGAGTAAACCATTTTAGTTGAGCATTTTAAAACACCTTTCCAACTCAAAGTTTCTGAATTTTAAAATAACAGCCTACATTTGAGCATATTCGAGCAGATGGATAGAGGAGTAACAATAAAATTATCTATGATAGATGAATAGAAAATACAGCACCCAGTATCAAGGTAAATTCTTCCACATCAAAACATATCTTCTACTACTTAAACCAATGGAACATATGGATGTATCAATTTTAATACAAAACTAGTAGTATCTCAGAAATCTAAGGTGGCAGTGCACTTGGTAGAGCCTCAAGGAGGTAATCAAATTTATTCTCCTGCACTAAACAAAGAGTAAGTTTTCCTAGACCACTTCTTTGTAACAAAGCCCAATTGTCATTTTGGTTGCCTGAACTAAAACTAATTTGGGATACAGAATTTTTGTTGATCATGAGAGAGCAATCACAGATTTTCAAACAATCACATTGCTGGCCTAGCTGAGCACTCCAAACCTTACAGCTTCCTGTAAGAAGCTGCTCATATTGGGTATTAATTAGTCACTTTTATATTATAACTACCTTAGGAGATGTCACCATTTTTTAAAATACAGCTAAGTTGTGAGTCAAATATTTGGGCTTTATACTTGTCTGGGCTGCACAGAGAATTTCTCTGTTTGTCATTATGGATATTCTCCATTGTTAGGTTGAGTTACAACAAATGGGACTGTATTTCATGAAGGAATGAAAGCAAAATTAAATTAATAATAGAAAACCGTATGTTGCATATCAGTAAAATCATGCTATTGTTCTGTTAGAACAGAAGGTAGTCACTTGAAGTAAGTGGCAAAAGGCCAAGAGTTTGGGAATTTTTAAGAAAAAACCCAGGAACATTAATGCAGAAATTCTGAGATCAACTTGAACGATCATTCAGTCTCTCATGCCTATGATTACTGCATTAAAAACCAGTAAAGCCCTAGTCCTACTAAATGAGCATTAAAAGTATCAGTTAACGTATTTCTATAGAACAGACTTGTGCCATTCTTACCCATCCGCCCTTCTCAAGTTATGGATAATTAACTTCCTGAATCTCATTTTGGCAGTACTTTCTAAATATAACACTGAATTCTGCCANGCTTCTTCCAGTTTGGTCTGTAAAGAAGGTCATACTTTAATAGCAGTTGATACTGTGCAGGGGCTTCAGCCAAGGAAGCCATTTTATTTCAGTGCTTTGGAGTAAACCATTTTAGTTGAGCATTTTAAAACACCTTTCCAACTCAAAGTTTCTGAATTTTAAAATAACAGCCTACATTTGAGCATATTCAAGCAGATGGATAGAGGAATAA
>WEIV01018673.1:0-19438 GCA_013390005.1 Calyptomena viridis | reverse complement strand
TGTGTTTCCATACAAAAAAGTTGCTAGGAACAAAGAAGCTCATCTGAACTGTAGAAGCATGGAAAAATATGGGTTGGAAGAGAACTTTGAAGATCATCTGAATTGCAACTCCTTTGTCATGGACAGGAATATCTTGCACTTAGATTACTACGATCAAAGCCCCATCCAAGCTGACCTTGAACACTTCCAAGGATGGGGCATCCGCAACTTCTCTAGACAACCTGTTCCAGTGTCTCATCATCCTCATCATAAAAAATGCCTTCCTTGTATCTGATCTAAATCTACTCTTTTTCAGTTTAAAACCATTGCCCATTTTCCTATCACTGCAGGTTTTAAGCAAAAATCTTTCCTATAAGCCTCCTTTAAGTATTGATATACCAAAATAAGGTCTCCAATGAATACTTCAAAAATGGAGTTCAACCCTGAGTGCTTAACCTTGATTACTACCATGCAAAGTAACCTGTTTCAACATTTTTGACTGAACAACATGATTCACCATCTTGATATATCTTTTTTCTTAACAATGACTGTTATTTTTTGTTTAAAATCTTGAGCTCATGGTAAACCACTCCATTAATGTTGTGTAAGGTTAAATACATAACTTCAAAAAGAAGCGTATTCACAAGCATAACCATCTCAAAATATCCAAGAAATCTAGATGAATGAAGAACTAAATAAGAGAGGAATAAAATGTGGTCACTGAAGCAAAAAAATTGTCTTTGGTACTGATTATAATATTTTCGCACACATCTTTACACTTCTAAAATATAAACTTAATAGAAAATTTCAGACTTCATAGAGGCAAATTTTTATACTTTAATTTCAAGTCATATGTTTTGCAAAGCTTAATGAGAATTTCACCTCTTTAATGTTAAGCCAGGGATAAGAAATGCAGTAAATTTAATGGGTACAGGCCAAATGACCTTTTCTTCTCCAAAACTTCCAAATCTTATTGTAAAATAGATTTTTTGTTTTTATAATTTCAGCAAAAATTATACTGCAACACCTCCTGAAATTACAGCATAGATGACATTTCCATGAGAATAGCCTGCAGGTTTGATAGTTATATGAGACCTGATGTAACCAGAAAGAAAATGTAGACTACCTATAAAAAATTATTTTTCTTCAATTTTAGTCTATGAGATCTTAAAATGTCCACATATATTATCAAATACGTGCACATAATTGACAGTATAGGAGATTTATATATTAAATATTTAAATGAAAGATGAGACAGAAAATACAATTTAATTCAATTTAAAACCATGTACAAACATATCTATGTTTACATGTATGCATACATGTATATATGTGTGAAAGAAAATATCTTTCAGAAATCTTGTTGGTAATGTTCCTTATCATTAGCTATTGGAATGTGGTAGATTTCCACATTTTTTTTGTCAATTTTCCACTGAACTCTAAAAATATAACAACTCCTACTCTTTATAATCTATCTAGATTGTATGTAACTAACTAATTTGAAATAAATATGTGTATATATAAAATACAAAATGAAATCAAATCCCCAAGCCATAATCCCTAAATGTTTGGGGTTTTTTTTAAATGCATACATTTTTCAAAAGATTGATTCACTTTGCATGTTGGTTTTTTTAAAAAAAGAAATCTGTAGAAGAAAATTAAGGAGACACATGCTATTAACAACAACTTTGTACAATCAGTTCTTCATGAATTGTTGTTCTTTATGAATGTTGTTAACACTAGAAAGAAAAAAATATCAGAGATTGCCAACCACTTTTTTTCTGTATTGTTTTCTTTTACAGATTTCTTTGGTTAAAAATTAGGTCAATAGTCAATCTGTTAACAATCTTACAGCATGTTTTAAAATATTAGATATTCTTTGAGATAACTTCTATTACATTTTAAAAAAAAAAATTACAAAATGTTTTCTATTTTCCTTAAGAAAAACAGCATTCGGTCTTAAGACTTCTTATGGTTAAAATATATGAAAGCATTGTGCCTTTGAAGTTTGTTACAGTGATCATGAAGAGCAGGACATGAACAATGACATTCAGCCTGAGGTTTCTATTTCCAGCTCTGTGAATTGTAAAGATTTGAAATTTATTGTTGGGTCATATTTTGGACAAACTCTTCAGAACGTTATTTAAGAGTATCTTCATAAATGCTTTCGATTATCAAGAGGGATAAGAAATGGAATTTTTGATATTGTGAAGAAGTGGGTTTAATGCCTCAAGTTTGACAATGTTACACGTTAAATTATATATCTGCACAAGTCTAGTACATGCCTATAGCCATAAATAACCTCTCCATAAAAGTGGAAACTTAATTTAATTTGCAAATATAGCAATTCATTTATTATCCTATAATTTCTTGATCTAACTCATTGTCATTCGTAGGAATACATTATTATTTCATTGCCCCCTGAAAAGCTGAATGAATATTGTGACTTTGTTGATGTTTTTCTTGTGAAAATAATACAATTTCCTTTTAGCAAAATGTGCTCTTCTAGAGAAAAATTGAGTCTTGAAGAACAGCAAAATTTCATCATCCTGAGTTTTATATATCAGCATTTTTTCCTCTGGGGGATTTTTTTATAGTAGTTAGTTAACAGGTAGATGTCATCTAAAAACTAGATAGACTCAAAATGCAAGTTGCTATTACTGGTAGATAGCAAAGGAGAACGGAGCATGGTTGCACAACAAAACTAGAGGCAGTTAAGCAGCACACACTTGAATTTTTATGAGAGAATGACCTTGCTTTATGACCTTGTTTGTTCTCTTTCACATTCTTTTTTTCTTATATAAGATCATAGAAACCATTTCATTTACAGGAGTATTATCATTATTCTTCCTTGTAGTCAGTGCTTAATCATTTCCACATTTTTTATATACTTTGAGTACTCACGCATCTCCTTCTCCTTTCTGCCTCCTCTGTGTAGGATATGCCTAGTGAAAAGTGTACAACAGAATAGACTATAAGGGAAAGTTCAAAAGATTTCTTGGTTATAAATTTCAAATGGTGAATAACAATATTTTTTTTGTGAATTCAGGATAGCAGTTACATCAGTTAAAAACAATACTATGGAAATCTCGGTAGAGACTCCTGTTAGGAAAAGGAATGGCTCGAAGGGATGGATTTATCACTATTATCTGGATTAGGAAGTATTTATCTGTGAGAAAATATACAACAATACCACAGAGATTTTATGAGCACATAATGAACATGACCAACTTGTCATGTCAATCTACTTGTCTTTAATTTAGGGTAGTTCACTATGTGTAATTGTCACTATAGAACAACATGTCATTTTACCTCTAGATTGTTTTGCTTTCTGGTATATGCCTGCCAGGGATAGAGAACTGTGTTACAGGCAACTTGTCTGATTCCTGTCTCCATTTGTTACTGCCTGGATACCCTGACACCTGACTTTCCCCTGCTGGAGCAGCCCCACTCTTCTGTTCCCTGGGAAGGCCTATCTCAACATCGCCATTTTATTATAGTATTTACACAGTGATTAAATATATTCTACATTTGTATATCCTTTGACAAATAAACAGTAACTGCTCATAAACTTACTTAGTCTGAATAAAGGGAGCAATCCTTCTGGATTGTTACAGGATTCCACAGAAATCCTACAGAATTTTTTTTGTCTGTGAAGGAACATGGTTAGACTCAAGGTTCTCCTTACATCTTTTTGGGGTCCTTTCATTTTTCCCCATCTTAATTCTGTGTAACCATACCATCATACAGCTTCTTGGTGAATTTGATCTCCTTCTGTGACAAGGTGATATGCTTAGTGAATTATAGAAAGGCTGTGGATGCTGTCTGCATCCATCTATGCTGTCTGCATAGGATTTAGTAAAGCCTTTAGCAGAGTTTCCCACCACAGTCTCCTGGAGGAAACTGGCTGTTCATGGCTTGAATGAGTACACTTTCCACTGCATTAAAAAAATGACTGAATGTCAGGCCTCAGAAAGCATTGGTGAATGCAGTTAAACCCAGATGGTCACTCATGGTGTTCCCAAGGGGTCAGTATTGGGGCCAGTTCTGTGTAATGTCTTTATTGATGATCTGGATGAGAGGATCTAATGCTCCCTCAGTCAGTTTTTAGACAACACCAAGCCAGGCATTGCCAGACCACTCCAGATCACCAGGAGTGATGATCTGCTGGAGGGTAGAAAGGCTCTGCAGAGTGTTCTGGACAGGTTGGATCAATGGCCGAGGCCAACGGTATGAGTTTCAAGAATGCTGAGTGCCAGGTCTGTCTCTTGGGTCATGACAACCCCATGCAATGCTACAGCATGAGAGAAGAGTGACTGAAAAATTGCCTGGTGGAAAATGACCTAGAGGTGCTGGTCAACAGCTGGCTGAACATGAGCCAGCAGTGTGAACAGGTGGTCAAACAGGCCAAGGGCATCCTGGCCTGCATCAAAATTAGCGTGGTCAGCAAGACTAAGTAAGAGATTGTCCCTCTGTACTCAGCACTGGTGAGGCTACACCTTGAATCCTGTCTTCATCTCTGGGCACCTCACTACAACAGACATTGAGGTTCTGGAGCATGTCCAGAGAGGGGCAACGGAGTTGGTGAAGAGGCTGGAGCATAAGTTCTAGAGGTGCGTCTGTGGAAGCTGGAGTTCTTTAGTCTGAAGAAAAAGCGACTCAGAGAAGACCCCATCACTCTCTACAGATAACCTGAAAGGAAGTTGTAGAAAGATGGGGGTTGGTCTTTTCTCCCAGGTAACAAGAAACAGTGCAAGAGGAAATGGTCTCAAGTTATATCAGGTTTTTAGATATTAGGAAAAAAATTCTTCACTGAAAGGTTTGTCAAACATTGCAACACACTGCCCAGGGAAGTGGGTAGTCACTCTCCCTGGAGGTATTTTAAGACATGTTTAGTGGTAGACTTGGCAGTGCTGGATTAATGGTTGGATTCAATGACCTTTAAGGTCTTTTCCAACCCAAGTGATTTTATGTCTCTGAACATTTTTAATATGATAGCTATAAATATAATTAGCCTAGAATAAGTAATGGGGAAATGGTAACATCTTCTTCTAGATTAATGTTATATGTTCTAAAAAATAACTAGAATGATCAAGAGAAATATATTGACTTCTGAGTAAAGATTAAAAGAGCTAGGTTTAACAGATGATGGCAAATACTTTACAAATATTTGAAGGCTGTAATGATGTAAAAGGAGTGACTATTTTATGTGGTATATAGTAGAATAACTAATAAAAAGTAAAAGAAACTTTGTATTTAATATCAGGGAACACTTGCCAATAGGAAGATAGAGATGCCTATGGAGACCCTTAAAGATAGATTTTGCACGGAATTAAAAAATAAGCAATAGGCAAAAATCTGACAAGCCAGTCTGTAAATCTTTTCCATGTCTTTTTTTGTAATTCCTTCTAATTTTTATTTGATGAAGGGTAAAGTCTGGAACATCCTTCTGAAGTCACTGTTGGGATCACTATATGACAGTATTTCAAACTGCTTGGGTAGATGTTAGAAGGTTCTGGTATTATGTCTGATGTCGTTCTGATGAATACCTGTTAATTGAATCCTCATTGTCCTTTCCTGCTTTACCATATGTATCCCAAAAGAATTCTGTAAGCTTTCAGGCAGATATGTGTATAATTTACTTGGGATTTGAAAGATTAGAAAGGTCTGAAGCAGCACAAATGCAAAAGGAATACTTATGCAAATCAGTAATTGTTTAATTCTCATCTGGGTAATAAAATAATGTAACCAGAAAGACCAACAAAATGTGTATAAAGTCTGGGTCTATGGCATATCTGGAGTGAAAAGCACCATCAATTAATTTTGATATAGTAATCTCTTATTTATTTTATTCTGGTTGTTTATTGATATATCTCTTCTCTCCTGGCTACAATGACTAAAGGGTCAAGAATGCTATACCAATGTATTTTGAAAAATTTCCATCCCTCATCTACTCTATGGCTTCTAAAACTCGCATTACTACTATTTAAATCTAGTCTATACAATTTTATTAATTTTAATTTTTGTATTCACTAATATTGTTTGGTTGTTGCTTTTTATTAAAAAAACCCTCTTCATAAAATTTTTTAATTTTTTTTTAATTTGCATTTCTCCTCAAAATAAAGTTGCACAGTTTATGTTCTGCTCTCTTTTATTCCACCTAATTTTTTGGTTTGGTTGTTTATTTTCACAATATTCTTTTTCCTATGGGTTCATCAAAGAGATTGGTAAATAAAATATTTCTTCTTTAAAATGCAGTTTTGAAAATTATCTTTACCCTTCCTGAGGAAGCTCACTTTATTGTTGGGCAATCTCCTAAAATGTTTTCCTCTGTTGGCCAATTTTAATCTATTTAAGTTTAATGCATTTGAGTGATTGTGCTAAAAGTCATCCAAGAGGTTACGAAATCCGCATGCTTAGAAATTGTGAAAACTTACTTGAATAAGCCCCTAAGCAACTTGATTGAACATTGAAGTCAGTGTTCTTTGAGCAGGATGTTGTACTAGGTGAACTTCAGAGTTCCCTTCCAACATCTTGTATAATTCTGTGAGAAAAGCTGTCAGGAGGTTATAGACCATTGTTTTCACGTTGAAACTCAAGTAGATGTTTTGAGGGCCCAGACACTGGCAGAACTCAAAGACAAGGCCAGGATGCTGGGCTCTGAAGGCTAAGAACAACCAGACACAAGTATGGTAAAGAAGAAAGTGGTGGCTCATCAATATGGAAAGGATTATTCTGAGGTGTCTTTATATAGTAGGTGATGAATGTCTGGGTCATTATATATATATATACAGGGTTGAGGACTGTACCTCCAACTTTTCCAGAGAGAAAACACTAGTTAGTGCTAAAGTTATATGAGCTCTCAGTCAGAAGCTTCAACACATCTTGTAACTGTGGCTGATACTTGCCAGCTTTGGATACAAATTTAGCCAGCAGTTAGAAAACTGCTTCCGTTGTGGGAAGCCTGCCAAACTGAAGCTGGAAGTGATTCATGCACCATTTGGAAGGGTCTTGTGTGTAGTTTTAATTCTAAGACACAACATTGTTTCAGTTTTTGGGTTGGGTATTTATGAGAGTCAAAGTTTAGGTATTGTGTATTGTATATGAGTTAAAATACATACAAAGTTATGTTTTATGTATGGTATATGAGTTAAAAGCAGGCAGACCTTCCATTTGTCAGAGCTTATCCTCTTGGTTTTGGTTGTTTTTTTGGGTTTTTTATTAAATATGCTAGAAGAATAAGAACATTCTATCTCAAATCAGTTCCAAACAGAAGGACACTATAGCACACCTCACTTTGCCAGTTTGTTTTCTTACTAATGCATACCCAATATTTTTATTTAAAAAAAAAATCACAAGACAAATTATTCTTGTAACATGTAACAGACTTAAACTTCTCTGTTACACAATGCATGCAGAATCATGGAGAAAGTCATTAGCACAAGAAATCAGGAAAGGCAATTCAGGACGGAGTTAGATTAGTTAGCCTTATTCTTTAACCATAGGCATAGATATTTAGTCAAACACAAAACCACGCTCATGTAACTATGTTGTGTCTTGTTCTATGTCAGACAGTTCTGCAAGAGTTCATTTAGAAACCTGGTGGTCTACAGCATATGACTGAAATAATCATAGGAGTTAAGAATACCAAATTTGCTGTTTTGTAGGGTAAAATACCTGCAATGTTAAAGGTCTGACTGACATGAAATAGTGACTAGATTCTATTTCTACTAGATTAATCAACTACCAATGATAGAATAAGCTCTGATCATGACCTGATAAATAATGCTAACTGAAGATCTTCTAGACAAGGTACTGCCTAAAAAACATTCTTCCCCTCTCCCCATAGTCTCTACTCTTTTATTACACAGACAGTTTAGTAGAAGATATTTCATGAACATCAAGACGTCGAAGTTCTAGGTTCTGTATTATGAATCCTCTTTTAGTCACAATATTTTTTATTTGTCATATTCTTAGATCTGTTATGAATAATGGAATCTTGGATATTTGGAACTAACCAATTAGCTCTGATGTATAACTGATGGATCATGTTTCTTCTTCTTAAAAACTATATTATTTTTCATATAATGTTGTATTTTTTATATAATTAATTAATTTCAGCTATGAACCCATCTTGGGCTAAATTTCTTATATGCCATTCTGAACACAGACTTCAGTGACCATTCTGTAGCCTTTTTTGGCATTCAACCTTATTAATTTGTAAGCTTGGTTTGTCTTGTCTAAATCTTATCCTTCATTGTATAATGAACTCACATATAAACTCTGCATAGAGTTACAAAGACAATTTATTTCCTGAGGCTAGTGTCATTAAGTATATTAAACATATTTTATTCTGAGAAGCAGTCAGCATGTACTTACAGAGACAGATTTCCATTATGTCATATGAAGAGCTTTTAATGACAAATCCAAACAAAACCCTTCATAGAAGTGTATGCTAATCTCTGGCTTGTATCCCAGTAAACCAAAGTCAGAGTTCTGACAAAGGAAATATAGAGCTGTATACAACAAGTGCTTTTATATTTGGGTTCATGTTGTGAGCTGTTAACTGTGCTTTATCTTATCACAGAAATAGTATTCATTGAAAGGGAATTGGTCATTTGCTTGCCAGTATGTCCTGCCCAGGAAAAAATCTGTTTTATTTTCTTAGGCTAAAGCTACTCAGTTACTGCAGTTACTACTGAGAGCTGTCAAATATAAAATCTTTTATTTTTGAAACAACTGTCAATAATTGAGGAGAATATCAACACTTTTATGTGTCAATAACAATTTCTTGCTAGAGTTACTCAAGAGCCATTAAAATCCCTAATTTAAATGTTTGTTTTTGGTTTTTTTGTGACAAAGCATGACTTACAGTTCAGCCTAACTCTGAAAGTCAATAGGCTTCTCCACTTAGTTAACATAATTTTGGTCACCCTTATCTGGACCTGGTGTTTTGTATTTTCTGGCAACAATGAATTCTATATTTAATAGTCACTTTTGTTAAATATGTATGCATGTATATATATGCACACTTGAATATAAATTGGAGTCCCAAGCTTGATACACCCACCTCTTTCATTTGACCACTTAATGATTGGCAAGGTTGGCTATCTAAGTCGGCAACTTTAAAAGTCTTTGGTAGGTCAAGGATGTACTTTTTTGATGTTTTTCTGCTAGGCTGAAGAATGAGATTTCGTGTCCATGCATTTTACTTTACAAAGCCTGAGCTGGGCCTATGTTGAAGAGAGACTTTGGTCTTCAAACTTAGAGGAATATTGTGTTCATGTCTCCAAATACTGACTTTTCTTCTAAATTATTTTTTTTTAATGCTAGTTCCCTAACTAAATAATTCAAAGAAGGCAACTGAAGACATGGTCTCTAGAGAAAGGAGTTTCATATGAAGATGGGTCTTCCTTACTTCCTTTCTCCTGGACACTAAGAAAACTATCAAAAACCAGTGCTAAACGGAATTTACATAAAGGCGATGATCCCCTTTCTATGATCTCTATCTAGTAAAAGAGTATATATCATATGTATGCTGCTTTACTTGTATTTTTGGTTAGGTAATGAATCATAAAATTTTATTCTGCTGTCTTTCATAACTGTGTTGAACCTGTTCCTTCCTTACTGGAATTTCAGTCAGGATACTGCATGTTCTTCTGATTCCAGTAATCATTTCATTTGGTTCTACTGTGTTACTGCTCCTTCTTTGGATTTTGGGCAAGTTATTCTAGATTCCTTTTTCTTGCATAAGAAAAAAAGCAGAATCTTGGTTTATTATAAATTTTCAGTATGTAATTGTCTTTTTTCACACTTGGAACATCCAGACTAACCTTGGTTCATTAATTTTGGGATTAGTTCCATTATGAATTCTTGTACCTATATTTTATTTCTTTTTTTAGTGCTTAAAATTAAAGAAAGGACACTATAAACATTTTAGAAATGCTACCATTTTAAATATGAATATAGTCTTTAAAGCTTTACAAATGTCAGAAGCAGAGGTCAAAAAATAGGAAACTGAAGTACAACTGTAGTGTAAGAATCTCTGTATTAATGAACAAATTTCTGTATTAATGAACAAATACTGACCTGTGATATGTAAAAATAATAATTGCAAAGTCACTCTGCATTTTTGTGACTCTTATCTAAATTTTGCACTCAGCAAAACTGGTGGTGATCTTGTGTACTATGGTGGGCAACAAGCTGTCCCTGATCTAGCAGTTTGCCCTTGTGGCCAAGAAGTCCAATAGTATGCTGGAGTCCCTTAGGAAGTGTGCTGCCAGCAAGTTGAGGGAGGTGATCCTGCCCCTCTGCTCAGCCCTAGTGAAGCCATATCTGTGTCTAGTTCTTGGCTCCTCAGTACAAGAGAGACATGGAGCTTCTGGAGCAGGTCCAGTGGAGGGCAACAAAGATTATTAAAGGATTGGAACATTTATCTTACGAGGAAAGGCTGAGGGAGCCAGTCCTGTTAAGCCTCAAAAAGAGTTAGATGAGAGGGGACCTCATCAATGCCTATGAGTATTTAAGGAAGGATATCAAGAGGATGGATTCAGGCTCTTCTTGGTTGTGCCAAGCAATAAAACAAGAGGCAAAGGGCAGAAACTGATGCACAGGAAGCTCTATCTGAATACGAGGAAGAACTTCTCTACAGGGCAGGTGGCCATCACTGGAACAGATTGCCCAGAAAGGCTGTGGAATCTTGCTGGATATTCCTTGCTGGATATTCAAGAACCATCTGAACATAACCCCATGCAGTATGCTCTAGGATGACCCTACTTGAGCAGGCAGATTGAATCAGATGAAGCACTGTGGTTCCTTCCAACTTTACCCATTCTGAAATTCTGAAAGGTAGACATCTAGTTCTACATCAAGCAATCATAGTTAAACTTTATTTTTCCAAATCGTTGGGAAATATGCCTACATCCACTCTTGCTGAAGTAATTGCAAAGATTTTCATTGACATAATGGCTCAACAGATTATTTTGCTTCCTTTTTAACTAGAAATGTTGCTTACCATCTTGATTTGCCACAGGGATTTGATATCCCTGGATATTTGCTAAGGGATTTGATATCCCTTAAACCAGAAATAACTGTATGACTGATTTGTAATAAATCCAGAATAAAAGCAATATAAGTCTCTTCTTGTTATTCTACCAAACAAGTAGGTTTAAGCCAAATCTCCAGAGTGTTATTGGGTAAGTTAATTAAATAGATTTAAAGGACTGGATTATAAACAGCTCAATCAAGTTATGTTTCTTTAGTATTTTCATATATTTCTGCTTTTAAAACTCTCCTACTCTAAGACAAGACAAACTTTAACATTTATGCAGGTGTGTTTAAGTGTGTGGGGGTGTATGAGTATTCACAAAATCCATTTATTTCACAGTAAGTGCCAACGGCAGATGCCTTATGGCTCTTTGTACTAGATTATACCTTTCAATTTTTATTTAATTTTTTTAGAAATATGGTTTTCTTCTCTTACCTTTTTCTCCAGGCTATTGTTTATCCCACTGGAAAAATTCCTTATAACCAGGATTTGTATCTTTAACATAAATACTGACAACTTGCTTATAGCTCTATTGCCTATAGAGGCAATTACAAAATGACTGGATTGCAAATAAGCAGTCCAGCATCCACATTTTACTGCAAATTTCTTTTGAATAGAAATACATTACCATTAAAACAATGTTGGTTTTGGCTACAAAGTTAAATGGAAGAACAAATCTAAAATGCTTTCACCCTTGAGGGAAGAGAATATTCCATTTTATGAAATAAGAGTGGGGAAGCTTAAATGAGCAGCTCATAAAAATCACTGACTTTCTGTTTTCCCATATCTAGCAACCTCCTCTCTCTGAACAGAAGCAATGTTTTCCATCTATTTTTTCTATTTTGAACAAGCATTTCCTTAACCCATTGTAGTTTTTACCTCTAAAATTGTTTGATACTGTGCTAGTTTTCTTCCACATTGTTTAGAACAGAAGTTTATTTTTATTATACATTTTTACACTCCCTTTGTGCCAAAGCTTCCCCTTATGCTTCTGTAAGATAAACACCAATAAAATGACAGAGGCTTATTTTCATCATACTACAAGCACAGCAGTAATTAATATTATAGAGAAATTGCTTCAAAGTACAAGTCTTTTTTAGAAGATATTGCAGAGCCAGATCTCTCATCTTTAAAAGAATTATCCCCCTTGACATCAAAGGTGCTGTTTAGGCTGGTGAAATATTACAACTAAAGAAACTAAATTTTAAAAATTATTGAATTTTATTACAAAGACATATCTAGTTATGATTTTTGTCAGTTCCGTTATTTTTTGAGAAAGATTTGTTGTCTTGAAAGTTGTTGTTAAGAAATGTGTTTTAATTATATATACCTAATTGAAGTTTAATTAATATTTCCATTTAAGATAGATAAATTACTCTCATAATTATAGATACATGTAATATTTTTAACCCCTATTTTATTTTATATTAACATTGTATGACTCTGCCAATGTCATGGACTATCTTGTTTATGCACAATGTGAAAATTTTCAGTTCATTGTTGTGCAGGAATTGCTGAAATATCCATAAAGTTGTTGTAAGGTCACGACCTTTGAAGTAGATTGAACTGGTAAACAGGTACTTTTTCCATTTAAGTAATTTCTATTTTCTCTATTAGGTAGATTTCTTGTATGAACACCTGTATATGTTCAAATATGTGCATGTTTGTGGTTAGATGAACAAGTAAGGAGAGAAAGAGAATTTATAAATTACTGTGGGAAGGAAATTGTAATATAAAAGCATTAATTCCATTGTCTATTTAATCTATATTTAAGTGGCTAGGAAATTAATTTATTAATAATAGAGCCAGCAAATGCTTGATAGTTGAGATTTTACTCTTCAACATTACTTTAGATGAATTCCCCAAATCAAGTATAAACCCATAATTAAAATATTTCTTATAATAACAGCACATGCAGATTAGATTAGATCTTGTCAGTCAGCTCCAAACAGAAGAGTCACACGCCTGCATTTTAAAGAACATTCCCATGAGTTCAAGAATTCAGCTTTCCAAAATGAAATGAGAAACAGAATCTTTTAAAGAAAGATGAAGTCCTAAAGGACTTCATGCTTTTTCAATTATTTGTAACTTTTTAAACATTTATACCCTTCAGTTCAGATCTGTGTCTCTAATTTATAATTAATATGTATAACAGACCTAAAAAAACACCCAAAGCAAATACAGCAGCCTGTGCTTCTTTTTTTTTTTTTTCTGTATTTCACTTGTTCCACTGTCAATAACTCATTTTAGAGAGGGAAGTCAGTGTCCTTTAAGTTTTCCTCTGTTAGTGCTGCTTTCAACTGTATACTGAACTATTTAAATGTAAAGAGCTTCATTTGCAGTTACTTTGAATGCTACTCAAAACTCCCTGAATTGTTTACATTATATTTAAAATGAAATACATTACTGTTAAATTAAAGTTTTTGTTTAATTACAGAGAGTGTAACTGAAGGATCAAACTAGAGATCATGCTGTCACTTTAAACAGTCCTGGATTTGACCGTGCTTGTGTCAACTAAAGGTTAAAGAAAATAAAATTTTCCAATCTAAAAAGGACTTCAAACTTTACGACAATTGTATATGCAAGAATCTGCTACGACTCATAGAAATTAAAATTCTATCCTTTTCATAGTTAATTGACATTGTTATACAGCATCCAATGTAGCAGAATATCATATTTTTGCTGATTTCCTGATATTCTTTCAAATAATAAAAACATAGGAGATCAGTACCAATACTCTGACCATTACATTTCACCATTCGGCATCAAAGAAAAAAGTTATTTCCTTGTGTTAAATGCATTTTTAGTATTACACCTGCTAGACTATATTTCCTGTGTGGAAATGAGTATGAGATTTAAAGAAAAAGAACCCCTGCACAATCAAGACTTACTTCAGTAGTAAATATGACACCTGGAGATGTGTTTTAATTACTTTTAATTAACTAATTAGAATTAACGGTTTTAAGTAATTGCTTAATTACATTTTACTCAGAAATTTTGAAAGACCTACAACACAGAGTTGGTTCTCAGAATACATCTGGCTGACACCCCAAACACTGTCTTAAAAAATGCCTTTTCTTCTTATTATCACACATCCAACGACACGGAGTTTTTAGAAATTATATTTAACTGCCCTCTATAGTGTGTTGGGAGATAGAATGCTGTTATACTCAGGTGATAGATAAGGGATTGTATCTCTTCGTGTAGGAGAGAAAATTAAACTTTGGTCTGAACTATCTTTAATTTAGTTAAATTGATCATATCCTGACTTAGTTAAAACTACTGAGGTATTATTTAAAGGGGTCATCATATCTGCCTTGTGTTTAATGGCAAAGTTTAAATATAAACAAAATCATGGATTGTTTAGTGTTGTAAAGACTGAAATCTTTCTAGCATTTCAAAGTATAAAGTTTTGTAAAAAGACATTTATTTATCTCAGGAGCTTTCAGGAACAGGGGGCAACTTAGCTGTGGTCATGAGGATCTACAGTTTTAATTTAGTTATCAAAGTTGAGGCAACCTTTTGTGGTTAAAGCTCTGTTGGATTAGTTGATAAACTGACCAATATTTAAAAAAAAAGAATCAGAAATATCAGCTTTATAAGAATTACACTTATTTTAATATTTGAGTTGTAGTCTTTCATAGATCTGCTATCCAAAATGAAGATCTTGTGCAGTTCAAACACTTTTTGAAGTCTATCACAACATGGATCATGTCTAACTCTAGAAGTATTTCCCCATGATTTGTCTTGTAAAAAAAAAAGCATATACCATATTTCTCACAATAGAAAGAATGTCACCTACTTTTCATAAAAGCAGAAAAGTATCTCAAGCCTAAGCTATTTTTTTGTTCAAATACAGTACTGTACGCATGACCATTCAGCTATTCTTTACTCTCTACTGAAACATCTCAAATTATCATATCTTATTGGCCATTGTACCTTGAGGAAGGCAGGATCTGATTTAAGAACTCAAAGATACAACTGGAAAACAAATATTTAGATAACCCATTCTTAGCCTTAACTGTAAATTTTGACAAAGTATTTTTTTCCACTCTCTTAATAATGAGGGGTTTTGGCATACAAAACTGATCATAGTTCAACATGAGTTTTGGATTTTGGCATGTATCATCTATGATTTCTTTAATCATTGTTTGCTGATTAGTTTAATCATTGTTTAATAAAGTTTGTTGTAGACAGTATATAAAGGAAAAAGGTAAGAAGACATAATGTTCTCCAATAAAAAGAAGACAGTATTCCACAGTCTTCGTGCTCAGAATATGGAACTTGCAACAAGCAGAGAGTTCCACAACTCTAAATAAGCTAGTAGCACTCATAGTTTTAAATATTATCAACTATGCATTAAACATATTCCTGGTTTATCCAAAGCAGTATGAATAGCAATTTTCAAAGACATTTGATCTATACATAAAATAATGACTTTTTCTTCAGCGATGAACTGCATGGGCAAATTAAAAAAAGCCTGTATTTTTAGTTTATTTGTTGTTACTTACTCATCTAAGTACCTTTCTCTGTGGGTAAATTTTATTTCATTACAAATGTGAGATAACTGTTGATTAAATTTCTTTTAGATAAAAAACTGATGTGACTCTAAGACAGTAATGTGTTAAAATGAATTTTAAACTGCAATTTTTGATAGTAGAATTTAAACAAATCAGCAAGTATTTTGTAAGAAAAAGAAACATTCTAGAGGGAGATTTTCATCCAGAAACTCAACCAAACAAATGATCATGTCTATAAACTGAAAGAAGAATTAGAATACATTGTGAAATAATGTATCAATACTTGCATTAAATTTCAAAATTTTCATCTCTGAAAATTACTTTAGATCTATTTTCTGGGAAAAAAAAGATATGAAAGGAAAAATAGATTACACTGAATAAAAAAACTAAAGCCCAATTAATCCCTAGCTCAGGGTCACTGCACGTGTAAGGAATGTGCAGTGTTACTGATTGTGTCAGAGAAAAACTCTTGCTCAGTAATAAAATCAACTGCAAACATATTCCGTTTCAGTGCTATAATGCATATCAGTGATCAATCTTATTTGTCTTGTAGCCTAAAATGCTTGTAAAGGAAATCTTTTTTCACTCTCCATGTTGAATTTGCTGACATCGTTGAAATTTTTTCTACACAAAAGGTGACCACAATATTCTGATAGATCAGAAGCTTCTTACAGTCATCTTGAACAGCAGGAAAACAGAAAGTAAAGTTTGATTTTCGAAAGGGCTGCATGATCTTTGATCAATGATTTTCAGTGGATTTTGGTTCTTAAGTTTTTAAAGGATGTCAGACTCTACAGAGATATTAACTTTCATTGACTACAATTGAACTAGCTTTGGGACTGGAAGTGGTATAGCTTTGTTAAGCTTAGTTAATTCATGAATTAAAATGAGCAATAGGTTTGCTAATTTGAATGAAGCATGGTGATGACTGACACCCTCTCTCACCTGACTGAGAGAGCAGAGTGACTGAAAGAAGTAAATATGGTTCCTTCAACCTTACTACATATAGTTTATTTTTTGCAAGCTCCATAAACATTTTTAACAGCCAGCCATTTAGAACTTGTTACCTTTGTCAACACTCAGATCCTATCAATATGTGGTTGCATCATATTTGTAAAAAGTACTCTGAGGCAAGGAAGAATACGATATTATAAAGAAATCCACATCTCCTGGATAAAGATTTTGGACTGATCATTGACTGATTTTCAGATTGAGCAGGCAGTGGTAGGATAAGCAGGCCACGGGAGAAGGGGTGGTGGTAGCCTGCATATTATTATTCATGTATTACCCACTGTCATGGTTTGACTCTGGCTAAAAGCTGAGAGCCCACACATAGATCTAAAATTTCTCAGAGAAGGGAAAAAAACCCCTCGACTTTTGTGATAAGGATTACAAGCAACTGTTTATTAACTACTTCACACAAGCAAAACAGGCTCTAACTTAGAATGTTAAGAATTTACTACTACTACAACTACAACTACTGCTAAAATCAGAGCTTAAGAGTTTAAGGGTGAGCAGTTTGATAGTTGTTACAGACACCTTTCTCCCCCCACCCCTCCCTTTTAAGATCCTTCACCTTCCCCCAACAGCTCGAGAAGGCAGGTGTGTGTGGGGGGGGAGGGGTTACAATCAGAGATTTTCTTTGCTGCTGTNGCTTTTTTTCTCTACTCCTTCTTAAATATGTTATCACAGAGGCGTTGTTGCCTGACCTTGGCTAGCTTAGAGCAGAGAAAAACTCTAGCAGCTTCTTAAAGAAGCCTCTCTCCTAGCCCCCCCAACTAATAAAAAACTCTGGCTACTTAAAACCACAACACCCACTTATTGATAATGTCCCAGACACTCGTGTCGTATGTTCCTTTGGCTCTGGCAAGTACCTCCTTAGAAGACTAAAAATGGTAACAGTGGAATTCCCTTTTCATCATGAAAATATACCAGCTAACTGCTCAGAAATCCCCCCAATAATTTATTCATCTGAGTAAAGCTGAACTCTAACCTCATATATGTTCCAAAATGCTATATGCCTTGCTTATCAGATCAATATTTATGAATTCCTGAGTTTTATTTTCTGAAAATATACGGAAAAACTTGAATATATTTGGATATGATACAGCAAAAATGGTTCAAATGGTTCAAAAATGGTTATTTGTATGATATATAACATCACACAGAATGTACAGCTTCAGTGAATATTTCCAAATATGTATAAGCCTGAGCAACATCCCTCTCTCTGTTTCATATTATTGTTGGATATTTTGAAAAAAAATTTTTTTTTACTTGTTCACTTTAACAGCAGAATATAGAATTTTGCAATTAAGAAACCTCTTTAATTAAGTCTTACTCTATTTTTAATTTGCAATAAATTACATTAATGTTCCAGAAGTTGAGTTTGTTTTGTCAATGATGGTAATTGGCAAGTCGTTTCCCTGTCTTTATCTTGTCCTATGAGTCTTTTCATCATACTTTTTAGCTCTGTCTTTTTGAGGCAGTTGAGTGGGGTCTGCCAGCCAGCTGGGGTTCACTTCACATGGTCCTTGGAGACATTTAACCTTGGTGTTTGGAATTGCTGATTTTGAATTAACATAAAAATTCAAAAATTAAACCAGGAATTTTTAAATCAAAATTATACACAAAGAATTTTAAAGAGTTTCTAAGAGATTTCATTTAAATTTGTTGGAAAGAATTTTGGATGAAATAGTAAATATGTTAATTGACATTGCTATGTTTACCAAGTCTTCCCTACTGCACATTGACTTTAAAAGTTTATGTATTGGCGTTATTAAACAAACACTCATGTTGTTATTCTCCTGCAGCTAAAATCCAAAACAAAATGTAAGCATACTATATTTTCTTTGGCAAGTGAGATTGTCTTATGTGTGACATTATAGTAATTATAATGTAATTTCTGTAAGAACAGCAGTGAAATTTCTGCATGGACATATGAAGATATCTTGCAAAGTCACCATAAAAAAATTGAATTGTATTTCATGTAATTATTATAGAAATAATCCAAGCAGGATGAATTAGCACTACAAAAGCATAGTATTTGAGAGCGATGGTTGATATTATTTTCAAAACTTATTGTCTGGGTGACTTTTTAAAAATACCTTGCAATGCAAGTAACTGATCTAAACTACAAGGGCAAAAGCGTCAGTCTCAGCTTTACTGGCCTCTGATACTTTGGCACATATTGTTCACACGACAACTCTTATGACTGTCTTCTGGTATAATTTTGTTTTCCCAAGCTGCCAAAATGTATAGCATTTACCTCATAACAGAAGCAACAAATATTATAACGCTAAAGACTTCCAATTTTATTTGTGAAAGTCAGTGTATATTTGAGTCTGTGTATATTTGAGTCTATATATATTTATGCTGATAGTTTGCTTTTGAAGTTTGGTAACAGGGTCCTTAGAACTAAATTGTCTGAAAGCAGGTTAATGGTCTTTAAAGTAAATAGTTATCTAGGAACTGATAATATCATTCCTATAACGTGCTGTGCTGTGACTACTCATGCGCTGTGGATTTCACCCTGCTGAGCCCTTGACCTCCTTTGTGTCTACCATCAATGCAAGAAAGCAGTCCTGACCTCGTGGTGTGCAGCCAAACTCAGGGCCCTGGTTGCTACTTATGGGTCTGGAGCTGAGTCTTCACAGTACTCCACCACTAAAAAAAACACCAACACATCTTCAGTTTTATTTTCTACCCAAAGTTCCCTTTATGTTTGATAAAGCATCCAAGTTTTCAGTTCAGAACAACATGCAATTATTTTCTGCTGTCTGTGGAGAAATTCAGATAATTTAAATGATTGGTTTCAGTGCTTAAACATACATCATTTCTTGCTGAGAACACCTGAAAAAATGAGGCTTATGGCTTGTTGTCCTGGTTTGGAACA